>VDFB02216399.1:0-16247 GCA_007258455.2 Sequoia sempervirens
GACCTGCTCACACCAAAATTGTAATATCTTGTACAAAACTAAATGAAATTCTACCAAAAAAAGGCATTTGAAAGCTAAGACTCTTCTCTAACTTCTCCAATTGGTTTCAAGACCATACCAATATGTACCAATCCATACAATATAATTCATGGTTGGTTTACACAAAAAAATGTAAGAATGGATGTGTAAAATGAATTGTTTCTCATTCAAACTCCCCCCCCCCCTTATTTGGCATGTGTACATGCCTTTTACATTGAATTCCAATCAATGGAAACTTCCCAACCGACCAGTAACCTCTTCGTTAACAATAATGACAACTTTTACAAGTTTTGCTTGACAAGAATGACAACATTTTGCAACTTTTACAACTTTTGACAACATTGCACCCAAAAATCCAAAAATGGTCCTAAATGACCCCAAATGGTCTAGAATGATCTTATTGACCCAAACAAACCCAAAATTCATTTTTTTGCAATATGACAACAAAGTGCAACAAAGGTGCATCAAAGGATGCCCCTACATCATGCAACATCTAGGTTATTGGATCATGTACAAAATTCAATGGCATTCATCTTACATCTTGTTACCATATTTTCACCCATAGGCTCAATCAAGTGGAATGTATTGATTTTAAACTGACAAAATGAGGTAAATTTTATTAACTTTCCTTCATTACATTCAAATATATAAATGAAACAATCTAGAAAAGATTACAATTATAGATTAATGCATTCATACACATGCATGTAATAGAAGAAAGATTCTGATCTTTTCATAAAAGAGTAATATTTATTGAATGTGGAAGTGTACATTATCTCACACAAGCTGTGAGATTAACCTAGCTTATTCAATACAAATTATGAAAAATATATACATGAATAAGGAAAGCAAATGAATGTGCATCGAAGGAAGGTAACCAACCATTTCCTATGAATGACTTGTCTTGACTTGTGGCGTTTCGTCTTACTGTTGTTCTGAGCTTCATCTATCCCTTCTAGCTCCATACCGCTTCTACTCCTACATGTCATAGTAACAATAGTGTTAGAGTATACTCTAAGCAATGACTGATTACAAACATTACATACACATTCACCCTATGCATGTATAAACTGATCATAAAGTGTATTAATTAAGCTATGTGTACATTTTAGGTGTCCCAGAAAACTGTCAAAGTCATCTAACACACCTAAAACATGCCATGTTTTTCTAACTTTTTTGCTTCATGTGCGGGTATAGAAAAAATAATGTTGTTGTTTGATTCATTAAATTACAACATGTGGGGTAAAATGTGGCTCCCACAAGGGTTGATCTAACCATGTTGATTTATCGTGCATAGAAAGTTTTTTGCTTTTCAAAAAAATAAGCTATCATCTATTAATAATATAGAGCAGGGTCTCCAATGGTAAATATGATGGTGAACAACTAATGGTAAGCACAGATTGGATAGTCTATGCAAACAAATTAGGGATTTTAGAATCAAGATCCAAAACAGTCATAAAAATAAGAATCTCCAAAATATGCATAGAGGTCAGGTACCAAAAAATAGAGAATGGTCATGAAAAACAAAAATAGAGGTAGTTTATCTATGTGCATATTATACATTTCATAAGCACATAATAGAGCAATATAGCATCATTACCAAGGAAACTAGTGATATCACAAAGGAATAATGTGCAACCATCAAAGTCAAAGAATCTTGATTATGATGATTCTTTTCAAGACATAGGGCATGATCATAGTGAAAGGACAATGGCCTCAGTGCCAATGGGTTAGAGCAATCATGGCTATAAAGATAGTCACTATGCAATCACAATGGGAATGAGTTCAAGCACATATTTCCTTTGGAGAGGCATTGTAAAACGTACAGTCCTCTAAAAGACATTTTGTAGTGAAGAAGGTGAATACATGATAAAGCATGCAAAAGAAGTCGGGTCACTGTCATAACTATAGTGAAGGGAAACTGTGCATCATCTTCCTCACTCAACCATTTGATATATTTGAGTGTATTGCAATTTTATAAGGATAGTCCTTTAACTGTGATAAGAGGGTAGTGATTGAAGGGTAAAATATATGAAAAATCAAGAACTAAATCCATTTATGCAAATTTTGTAGCAATGCCATAGAGGGAAGAATATGAAGTAATCAATGATGGAATCCTCATAGTACTTGTAAGTGCCATGGATACATGCCATAGAAAGGCCAAGCATAAATTAAATTTTGTCTTGTTTCTATAGCATGAGTACATATTGAGGTGGTAGTGGTTGGAATTGTTTATTGAGTTCAAGAACCTCAAGCCCCAAGATGATAAAAGTAGGATGTACCCAGTTAATGAAGGATACAAATTGGAAATTATTTGATATCATTCACAACAAGAATATGAATGGTTATAGTGCTCCAAAAATAAAGGTAATGTCCTAATTGAAGGGGGAAACAAAAAATAAATTAGTTGATTAAATTTGCAAGCAAATCAATGAACTAATTGTATTTGGCACCCTTGGGACTCATTCAGTCTATGGCTGTATTACTGATATGGTCTTTCAGTCTAATGCCAGGAAGTCTATTTTGATGGTTTTCAAGTACATTATAGTGCATGAAAATGACAGTAAAATCATCATATATGAAATGAATAATCAAACTTCATATGTGGAAAGGTAGTAATACACATACACGATCACCAAAGTCAACAATAGGCAATGCTCAAGAAGGATAACATATATATCTGTTTTCCTTTCACTATAGAAAAAATAGAACCATTGGTTGTGGTGACAAAAGATTCTATCTAAGAGCAGAAATAATGCTCATGATAGTATCATCGTGACAAGGAATGCATAACAATGAATTCAATGAATATATGACAATATTCTCAAAACCTTGAAGGTTTTGAAATTTTCATGCATAAAGACAATGAGTTCAAAATACAACAATTGATAGCCCTAAGTGAATACCTAGCAGTGAAAAAGACTATAAAGAAATATCATGGACATGGAGATAACTAGCCCTATGTCTTTACAATAGGGAAAAGAAGTATACATAGAAATGCTTAAGTGTTTCTATAAGCATATGCAAGAAAAATGATAGAGTAAATAAGGATAATCATTCATGAATATGTTTCAGAATGATCTTTCAATAGTAGGTATAAAAGCTTGTACAGCATGATATGAAGCATGATATCGACTTCACATGATAGATAATGATAGCCATAGTCAAAATCAAGAAACTCGTGACCTAGGGTTTTCTATAAGCTTTAGATATTTGCAAAGAGAAAGTTTATCTTTAGGAAATGCATGGCGGCCATTAAAGAACTTGAATTAAATCTAAAGAAAAATAAAGATTCCCATGGCCTATAGAGAAGTTAAGGATTACAAAAGATGAAGTAAAGCATTGAAAATGCTTACCCAAAGGTTTCCATGTCGACGTTTCATGGTTATGTACCTCTGTAACCATATTTGTTTCCTCAAATTTTGGGAGCTCCATGAAAACCCTTAGCGGCATTGTTTTCTTCTTTGGGCTTGTTGAAAAATGAAATACCTTTGACAAGTGTGGCTCATATTTTTTCCTTAGGGTATTAAACCCTAATCTAAAGGCTGATTAAGTTAGGTATTTTTTCCTTCTTTTTAAAAAATGCATAGCAATTAATTGAAGCCCGTGGGCTAAAGCTTCATGCTTTATGCCTTAGCTTTTTTCTTTGTACAAGCCTTCTAGTTTTATTTTAATGTTTTGTATTTATTTTCTCAAAATGTAAAGTATTTTGAAATTAAATGATATTTATAAATCATTTAATTTTCAAATGCTATTTTCAAATACTATTTTTCAAATGCTAAATAAGTAAAAGAGATTGGAAATTTTTCAACACACAACAAAAGGAGATAAGTCTTGATTGATGACTTGGAGAGTAAAAAGATCATGTGTGAATATGACCAAGTCTTGGGAGAAAAAAGTGGAGAGATATGTTTGTATTGATCACATGCCAAACATGTAGGAGTAGTTTTAATTCATTTATGAGCTTATGAGGGCATTTTTCATCTTTTTTGAGTTTTCATCATGTTTGATATGGTCAAACTTGACCATTTCAACATTCTAGAGACTTTGTGGAGAAGATCAACATGCTAGATTTTAGGTCTTATTGTTTCATCCGACCCATGGAGCTCTAGGTTCTATTTTTATGTTTTTTTGTTGAGAGTTAAATGATATAGTCACTTATGTGACTTCATTGTAATTAGTTCTATTCATGCAATTTCTGGAGAAAGAGAATTTACAGTCCTTGGACAGTTTGAGTATGTTTTGTAACTCAGTATTTTAAGCATATCTGGTGACTCCAAGTTTGAATTTACAAGTTTTAGTAGTGCCAGTTATGGTTTGTTTCAAAAAAATTGATGGAGAATTTTTTTTTCTAGATTCTTGAATGAAAAAGCATGTCTTTATTTCATGGAAACATGTCTTTTCATCCTCCATATCATGAAGATTTTACATATGTGCCCTCTTACCAGCCATACCAATTGGAATATATTGTTGGTTTTACTCCCAATGATCCACCAACAGTAGAAAACCAACAAGCCCCATTTTCCTACCACCCACCCACCCCTACTCAATTTGTACATGAGTCTATTTTTGTTCAACAACAATCTCAGCAAGATCATTATAATGTCAACCAATCTCAAAGGATTAACATAAGTATCAAGGATATAGCTTCTAATTTTTAAATACAGATGTCTAAGATTGAAAGGCAGTAGGAAGAACTTGCTTATCAAGCTTGTATTCAATAGTAGGGAATAGACCCAGCTGCTACTTTTCCAAATCCTTTCCTTGAGGAGGACTTCATTTTCCAAGGTTCAATGTATTATGTTTCAAATAGAATGAATTTTCTGTTGAAAAGAAAGCAAATGAAGAGCAGCCCATTGATCTAGATAGCTTACTCCTTTGGGAGAAAATAAAAAAGTTAAATCCTTTACAATTAGCTATAAAATTTTATCAATTACAATAGCAAAGGATTGCACAACAAGAGGACAATATCAAACCATGTGGTGAGTTACTGGATGCTGACTATCAACAAGAAAATATAACATTGGATCGTGAATAGGAGCATATATCTGAACCTGACATTATTGTTCAAGATGTAAACTTTGATATTGATCATTGAACATATTATGAATGAAGATGCTAATCTCAAGCTTTATGAAGAAATTTGTATAGGTATTATTGAACAATTTTTCTCAAAGTTGGATGACAACAATTCAAACATGCTTGAAGAGATTAACAATCATGACAAGCTAGAACAACAAGTTCACAATTTTGAACAAGTGTTGAGGCAAAAAAAGGAGTGTGGTCCTGATAGAGAGGAATCCATTCTCTCAAATCAAGAAACCTCTATTGAACCTAGTTTACAAAATCTTACCTAGCTAGAGGAGCTTCCCTTCTATTGTTTAGCATAATTTGAACCTGATTTATCAGATGGAAGTTCATATTTAGAAGCTTCTTCATTGTTTGAAGTCTTACCTTCTTTTATTGATGAGGATAATCCTAACTCTAAAATTATTTCATTGAGTGATAAAGATGATATTCATAGCTTAGAATGAAAAAAAATTATATTTCAAATGCACCAATCAAAATGAAAAAAACCCAAATTAATTGGTCATGCCACCAAGGTTCCAGCTGAGGATGAGTGCACTTATGTTGAAGATAGAAAATCTAGCCTAACTTTCTAGGAGCCAGAGGAAATCATAAAAAATAATGCATAATGATCAAGTTGAATTTTAGAGGACGGAGATAGAGGTTCATGTGGAAGGTGAGGATATACCACCTCCTGGTGAATTTGATCAAAAGCTTAAGGAGAATCTTGAAATTGTTGGGTATATTCCTATACAAATGAAAACCTTACTAGCTTTCTCTAGGAGCCTTATAAGAATTATAGTTTTGATAAGTTGTTAGCCACCTTAGTGGAAGAATATTGTTCGCTTACCTTGGAGGAAGAATTGACATGGCAGGAAATTATGCAAAGTGTAGACAGGGATGTCATTACAAGTCATTCAGATTACTTTTTCTCCTGTGTAAACTTTGCTACGGAGCACGATATTCATGAAAAATAGAAAGAAAGAAGAGCAACCAGTAATGGTACTTCAAATTTTGTTCCTTCTAGAGGTGATCTGATTAGAGACTTAGCTAGTTTAGAGGCCATTGAAATATCAGAGGTCATGCTTGCACCCAGGCATGATGATGCAACTAAAATTGACTTGGCAGTAACAGTTGAAAATGAACAAGTTCAACTCATTTTTCCAAGCCAAGGCAGTGATAAGCATCATCAAAATTTGGTTGCAAGTAAGCTTATTTTCATTTTTCATGAAACATTGCAGCAATCTATTGAGTATATGCTTGTGTTTCATATAATTTCAGCAATATATAGCCACGAAAAGCATCAATTGTTGCTAAGAAAGGGGTGTTATTTTGCAAATCCAATCAATGGTTTTTTTTTACCAACTTCTTTGTTGGTTAGTGTAGGATAGTATAGGATTCAATTATATTTCCATTCCCTAAGTGCGGTCTAGCACAATTAGGTAGTTTCCTTTTTGCATTTTTTATTTTCAATAAATGCCAAGGTGTCATTCATATTGTCAAGTTTCAGTTACAAAATTTTTGAATCTATTTTCCTAAGTCATGAGCTTAGTTTCTGAGTGACTCCATGCCCAATGGACAAGCCTAGGCAACTAGTCAGAATGTTTAGCAGGAAAACATGCAGCAAATGTCACCAAAAATGTTACCAAATTTTCACCAATAGGCTCAATCAGGTGGAATGTATTGATTTTAAACTAAGAAAATGAGGTACGTTTTATTAACTTTCCTTCATTCCATTCAAATGTATAAATGAAAATACCTAGAAAACATTACAATTATAGATTAATGCATTCATACACATGCATGTAACAGAAGAAAGATTTTGATCTTTCTAGAAAAGAGTAATCTTTATTGAATGTAGAAGTGTACATTATCTCACACAAGCCATGAGATTAACCTAATTTATTCAATACAAATTATGAAAAATATATACATGAATATGTAAGGTAAGCAAATGAATGTGCATAGAAGGAAGGTAACTACCCATTTCCTATGAATGGTCTTGACTGGTGTCATTTCGTCATGCTACTATTCTGAGCTTCATCTGTCCCTTCTAGTTCCATACCGCTTCTACTCCTGCATGTCATAGTAAAAATAGTGTTAGAGTATACTCTAAGCAATGACTGATTACAAACATTACATACACATTCACCCTATGCATGTATAAACTAATCATAATGTGTATTAATTAAGCTATGTGTACATTTTAGGTGTCCTAGAAAACTGCCAAAGTCATCTAACACACCTAAAACATGCCATGTTTTTCTAACTTGTTTGCTTCATGTGCAGGTATAGAAAAAATAATGTTATTGTTTGATTCATTAAATTATAGTATGTGGGGTAAAATGTGGCTCCCACGAGGGTTGAGCTTAGCATGTTGCTTTATTTTGCATAGAAAGTTTTTTGCTTTTCAAGAAAACAAGCTATCATCTATTATAATATAGAGCAGGGTCTCCAAAGGTAAATATGATGGTGAACAACTAATGGCAAGAAAATATTGGATATTCTATGCAAACAAATTAGGGATTTTAGAATCAGGGTCCAGAATAGTCATAAAAATAAGAATCTTTAGAATATCCATAGAGATTGGGTACCAAAAAATAGAGAATGGTCATAAAAAACAAAAACAGAGGTATTTTTTCTATGTGCATATTATAAATTTCATAAGCACAAAACAAAGAAATAGAGCATCATTACCAAGGAAACTAGTAATATCACAAAGGAATAATGTGCAACCATCAAAGTCAAAGAATCTTGACTATGATGATTCTTGTCAAGACATAGGGCATGATCATGGTGATAGTGACCTTGGTGTCAATGGGTTAGAAAAATCATGGATATAAAGACAGTCACTATGAAATCACAATGGGCATGAGTTCAAACACATATTGTCTTTGGAGAGGCATTGTAAAAGGTACAATCCTCTAAAAGAAATTTTGTAGTGAAGAAGGTGAATACATGATAAAGCATGCACAAGAAGTTAGGTCATTTTCATAACTATAGTGAAGGGAAACTATGCATCATCTTCCTCACTCAACCATTTGATATCTAAGAGTGAATTACAGGGTTATAAGGATAGTCCTTTAACCATGATAAGAGGACAGTGATTGAAGGGTAAAATATATGGAAAATCAAGACCCAAAGCCATTCATGAAAATTTTGCAGCAATGTCATACAGGGAAGAATATAAAGTGATCAATGATGGAATCCTCATAGTACTTGTAAGTGCCATGGATACAGGCCATAGAAAGGCCAAGCCTAAATTAAATTTTGTCTTGTTTCTCAATAGCATGAGTACCTATTGTGGTGGTAGTGGTTGGAACTATGTATTGAGTTTAAGAACCTCAAGCCCTGAGATGATAAAAGTAGGATGGACATAGTCAATGAAGGATACAAATTGATAGTTATTTAATATCATTCACAACAAGAATATGAATAGTTATAGTGTTCCAAAAATAAAGGTAATGCCCTCATTGAAGGGGGAAACATAAATAAATTAGTTGATTAAATCTGCAAGCAAATCAATGAACTAATTGTGTTTGGCACACTTGGGACTCATTATGTCTATGGTTGTATTACTGATATGGTCTTTCAATCCAATGCTAGGAAGTCTATTTTGATGGTTTTAGTTATTATAGTGCATGAAAATTATAAAAATCATCATATGTGAAATGAATAATCAAACTTCATGTGGAAATTAGTAATATACATACGATCACCAAAGTTAACAATAGGTAATGCTCAAGAAGGACAACATATATATCATTTTCCTTTCACTATAAAAAAATAGAACCATTGTTTGTGGTGACAAAAGCTTCTATCTAAGAGCATAAATAATGCTCATGATAGTATCATCATGACAAAGGAATTTATAGCGGTCATTTCAATGAATATATGACAATATTCAAAACCTTGATGGTTTTGAAATTTTCATGAATAAAGATAGTGAGTTCAAAATACAACAATTGACAATCCTAAGTGAATACTTGGTAGTGAAAAAGACTATAATGAAATATCATGGCCATGGAGATAACCATCCCTATGTCTTTACAATAGGGAAAAGAAGTATACAGAAAAATGCTTAAGTGTTTCTATAAGCGTATGCAAGAAAAATGACAGAGTAAATAAGGATAATCATCCATGAATATGTTTCAGATTGATCTTTCAATAGCAGGTGTAAAAGCTTGTAGAGAACGATATGAAGCATGATATTGACTTCACATGATAGATAATGACAACCATAGTCAAAATCTAGAAACTCGTGACCTAGGGTTTTCTATAAGCTTCAGATTTTTGCAAAGAGAAAGTTTATCTTCAGGAAATGTATGGCGGCCATTAGAGAACTTGAATTAAATCTACAAAAAGATCAAGATGCCCGTGGCCTGTAGAGAAGTTAAGGATTACAAAAGATGAAGTAAAGCATTGAAAATGCCTACCTGAAGGTTTCCCTATTGGCCTTTCATGGTTGTCTTCCTTTGTAACCAGATTTGTTTTCTCAAATTTTGGGAGCTCCATGAAAACCCTTGGTGTTGTTGTTTTCTTCTTTGGGCTTGTTGAAAAATGAAATACCTTTGAAAATTATGGCTCAACTTTTTTCCTTAGGGTATTAAACCCTAATCTAAAGGCCGATAAAGTTAGGCATTTTTTCCTTGTTTTTAAAAAATGCATTGCAATTAATTGAAGCCTATGGGCTAAAGCTTCATGCTTTATGCCTTAGTTTTTTTCTTTGTAAAAGCCTTCTCGTTTTCTTTTAATGTTTTGCATTTATTTTCTCAAAATGTAAAGTAGTTTGAAATTAAATGATGTTTATAAATCATTTAATTTTCAAATGCTATATTCAAATTATATTGTTTTTCAAATGCAAAATAAGTAAAAGAGATTGGAAATTTTTCAACGTACAACAAAAGGAGATAAGTCTTGATTTATGACTTGGAGAGTAAAAAGATCATGTGTGAGTATGACCAAGTCTTGGGAGAAAAAAGTGGAGAGATATGTTTGTATTGATCACATGCCAAAGATGTAGAAGTAGTTTTAATTCATTTATGAGCTTATGAGGGCATCTTGGAGCTTTTTTGAGTTGTCATCATGTTTGATATGGTCAAACTTGACCATTTCAACATTCTAGAGCCTTTGTGGAGAAGATAAACATGCTAGATTTTAGGTCGTATTGTTTCATCCAACCCATGGAGCTTCTAGGTCCTATTTTGATTTTTTTTGTTGAGAGTTAAATGATATAGTCACTTATGTGACTTCATTGTAATCATTTCTATTCATCCAGCTTTTGGAGAAAGTCACTCTTGCAGTCCTTTTCACAATTTTTTGTAGTTTTGTAACTCAGTTTTGGAGATGAAATTCAGTAAAGACCTTGGATATTATTGACTTGAAAGCTTTGCGTACTTGTTCTTTGCATTTCTATGTTCAAATAGCTGATTGATCAAGTTTTTAGTGAGGTAATGTTTATTTCCTTGAAGCTTTGTCTCAAGTTTTAGAACCTTTATGGAAAAGGTATGTTTATGTAGGTTACAAATTGTGTCAAAAGGTGTAAATGAATTTTGGATGTGAAATTAGCTTTCCTTCTAGAAGTCTAGGTACTAGGACCTATTTGTGAAGCACTTTTGCAAGAATATACAAAAATGAGTTGTGCAAGTTTATGTTCAGTCATTACAAGCAAGTGTATGAAATTTGGTTTCAAATCCAAGTAACATTTAGGTGCATCACCATAGGGTTTAGTTTTCATTTTCATGCACTTCTTCTCCCTTTTCCTTTACAAAATCAATAGCTTTAGGTAACTAATAGGAAGTTGGCCTTCTCTAGAGGTTGACCTTGTCTAATTAAAGCTCACACTTTCAGAGGTCTTCCCATGTTACACTAAAATGTTGAATTTTATATTCAACGAGGTGCAATTTTAGTAGATAACACTTCCTACATATTCCTATTAAAAATGGGAAGTCATCTTGCACATATTTGTGGTGTTGTTTCTTCCCAAGGGGAAAATTTTGTTCAACATTCATGGATCATCTTTAACATCCAATGTTGAGCATCTACCAACACTACATGCATCATTTTGAGGGGAGGTTGTATAGTTTCTCTTATTATATCAATTTTTGGAGGGATTATTTCATCACATGGAGTTATTTCCTTCTCATCTTTTGAAGGGTCACATAGAACTTCTCTCATTTCTTTCTTACGAGGGAAAATATCATTGTAAATTGTATTAGAAGTAGTCACTAGAGGGTCATCATGAGTTCTTTTTCTATCTTCTATCTTCTTCACTTGTACATTTTTTTGAACATTTTTTTGGAGAGTTTTATTTCCACTAGGTTTTCTCCTTTACTTTGATTATGAGAAATTTATACATGGGTACCTAATATGGCCTAGTAGTCAAGACCTGTCATCACCATCAAATTTACATACATAACTCCCTAAGTTGCACTTAAGGGAGTTGTTATGCCTTGCATAATGTTATCACGGAATCTAGCAGCCATTCCACGGATAACCCCCTCGAAACCGTTTCCTAGGATTCAGGCGTTCAAGTAAGCACAATGGAATTTGATTTTTGAGTCACCTCAAAGTGCGTTCCCAAATCTCGAATAGTCAATTCGAGCATTCCACCTGTTCTCCTAAAAGACCTTCAGAGATCTTCGCGACTTTTTCACTATTAATACTTTGCAAAATTACGGAAGATCAAGAGCCTCAAAGTCGAAAATCAAAATTTGGCTAAGTCTGGAAATGTAAGGCGCTAAATTTGGCCTAAATCTGGATTCCCAAAAAAAAGAAGCGCTAAATTTTAGCGCCCTGACATGCTGAATATGTAAAAATTTTCCTAACACTGAAAGATGTAAGGGCGCCAAAATTTAGCGCCCTTGCATCAAAAGTGAAATTTCCAGAATGTAAGGGCGCTGAATTTTGGCGCCCTTACACTTTTTCCAATTTTCTATAATCTTTTCCAGTTGAACTTCAAACTTGCTTGATTTACTCCTGAACTTCTTTCCCTCCATTTTGTGCATCGTTTTGCGTGCCTCGCCATCTGCTCCACGCTTTCCCATCATTGTTGCTCGCTTCACACTTCCCAATGCTACTTTTTCTGCTAATGCTTGTTGATTCACCATCCTTGCAGTTTCTCTCTAGATCTCGTCAAGTGATTCCGAAGGTGATGTCCTTTGATCGTGGTTCTTCCAAATAAAAAGTTCACGCAGGAGACCAGGAAGAAGTATGAAGACTCCGCGCCCAAGCAAAGAAACATGAAGAAGCTTCCTGTTCTCCAGTGTTAGAAATTTCCGGTGCATCCCATTATGCATCTTGTAAATATTTCTCGACATTTTCGAATGTCATTTTGTAAATTGTAATTACACCAAGATCAAAGATGTAATATTTTGAAAACAAATTACACTTTGAATTTGGTCAAAGTTAGGTGAGATCTCCTAAAATCGCTCACCTAACTCTCCCTGATTTTCTCAATCTCTTTCCTTCTTTTGCTCATCCCTCTTTCTATATAATGTGAGGGATTTTCATTGTAATATTATCTTTTAGCCTTTTGCAACGAAGTGCTGCCCTTTTGTAAGCAAACTTGTGAAACTTTGCGTTCATATTTTGTGAATGAGATTCAATCAATAAAGGAAAGGATTGCAAGCCAAACTTTGTGTTGGATTCGATACTTTTGTAAGTTGATTCGATTTGGTAGTGATTAGTTCGAGGAATCTGAAAGACTCTAAGTGGTTGATGTAAACTTTGTGTTACATTTATTATTTAGATTGCATTGTTATTTTGTTTATCATTGGTTGAGTGATCTATAAGACTTTGCGCTTATAATCATTCATGCTCATGCATGTTCTTGTTGGATAATCTATGAGACTTTGTGCTTATAATTATTCATTCTCTTGGATACTTTGTCGAAAGATCTACAAGACTTTGTGCTTGTAATCGTTCGTGCTCGTTGACATTTTGGTTGGATGATCTACAAGACTTTGTGCTTGTAATCGTTCATGCTGTTCGAAGAATTGTTGCGTCTAAGAAGACTTTGTGCTTCTAACGTAGCAAACGGTACGTTTATGCAGATCCGACATTGATAAAGCTACGGAACGACTTTGTGCCTTCGTGAGCTTTCCCATTTTATTTTCTTTTGTTTGTTGTTGATTACTTCTGGTATCTCTACGCTTCGCTTTGACGAGATAGAGATATTGGCATTACTGCTGGTTGTTAGTTTTTAGTTATCAAGAATTCGGAACTTCCAACACGTGAAACATTGTAAACATCTTCTCTGAAAAAAGAGAGAAGGATGAATGTAACACACCCCCCCCACTCCGTGACTTTCGTGTACATTGTGTAATTACTTTTGTGATTTACTATTGTTTCTCTTAGCAGTAAGAAGGGCGCCTCCCCTTTCCGAGAGGAGAGATTCACATCTCACATAGCTGTGGCTGAAGTCCAAGTTGTGTAATCTGTCGAAAAGTTGATTACATAATTTTCACCCAACAGTTTTTTGGCGACTCCGCTGGGGACACGATACGCATTCTAAAGCCTCATGCTTTCGTTTGAAGTATACCTGTGTCCTTTTCTATTGTAATTTATTTTCTTGTAAGTTTTTCAAGATTTCACCAAGGACATGTAAATGGCTGCTCAAGGTCCTTGGGGAAATGCTTTTGGTCCGTTGAGCCTAGTTCTACCCCTACATGCTCTTCCTGAAGGCTCACGGAAGAACTTTCCCAAGTTTTTTGGTGATGGACAACATCCTGACGAGCACGTTGCTGCTTTCTACATTGCTTGTGGAGTTCATGGTGTTGAATACGAAGATGTATCTGTAAGGCTGTTTGTGGAGACTCTCCAAGGCGTTGCTGCAGATTGGTTTTATCATTTGGCGCCAAGTACCATCACAAACTGGGCAACTCTCATAGCCAAGTTTGAAGAAAGGTTCAAGCCTCCTGAAGATGCTCATGCTTTGTTGGCTCAGCTCACCCAGTTGAAGAAGGAATCTCACATGCCCATGCGCGAGTTCATTGCTCACTTCAACAAGTTGACACGAAGAATTCCAACTGTTGCTCAACCTACAGCTGAGAACTTGAAATGTTTCTTTGTAAATGCTCAAGTGCCTGAGGTTGGTTTCCTATTGAGAAGAGCACCTCCAGCTACTCTTGTAGTTGTGCAGACCTTGGCGACAAAAATTGAAGATGATCTCATTCTTGCTGGGCAAATAAAAATTGACTCAGATGAATCTGAAGAAAGCTCTTCTTTGGAGTTATTTTCTTCCATCACAAGGAGGGATCCTATGGTGCAAAGGTTGGAAAATGAGCTATTTGACCTCAAAAAGCAGTTAGCTCAAGGCATGTTTTCTGTGCCTTGCAAGGACGTACCAAGGAGGTCAATTTCAAATACTGCTCATAATTTTGCTGTTGGTAATCAACACAAGTTATCTTCACCTCCAAAGAGGCTTGCTCTTGAGGTACCATTAGTAAAAGGAGCAGTGAAGCATCCTGACTCCGATCCAAGTGATCTCGCTGTTCTCTTCCGAGAAAAGGAAGTAGACATAGCTGGCGACTCCCAATTCTGGTTTATGCAGTCTCAGAAAGCCATTGATGAAGAGCAAAATGATGAAAGTCATTTTGTTGAAGTTCAAGTGAATGAAAATAATCTTTTCTTGAGATCTGAAAAGATGGACATGCATGCAGGTTTCAGTCAAGTTGAAAAGAATGCATCTGTGTCACGTGAGGACCTTCTTATAAATAATTCAGATTTTCCCAAGTCTGAGGATGGTGAACATCATATTGAGGTATGCAATGCAGCCATATCTTCATTTGAGTCACATGAAGGAGATCATCCCAATCAGCATGAGGTTTCCATGGTTGATGAATCAGTTGTTGAGGTAGCAACTGGTAAGAAGCATTCAATCTTTGATCGATCAAGGGAATGTCCCATAAGACATCTTGCTTGGTTGGAGGCCAATGGGAAGACAGAGGTTCCACTTGCACCTGAGCGTGAAGATAAACTTGAGGATGCAGCTAAAGATATATTTGTAGATGCACAGGAGCAGCCTGCATTCAATGATTTATTTTGGAGCAGCAATATATCCATAATATTTTCAAAGGTAGCTGAACCTGTTCATCTCCTTCATGAAGCAATGCTTCAACCTCATCTACATGTAGCTGCTAATGATCATGGAAGGCCTTGCAAGCTGTTGAAGAAAGGCAGCTATTTTGTTGAACCTGTGAATGGTTTCATTTGAGAAGATTTCATTGATGGCTAGTTTTAATTAGGTAGGTTTTTCCCTTTTCAATAAGTGCATTTGCATAAGTTTGCGTCTTGTTTTCGTAAATTCATTTTTCGTCGTTGTCACCTGACTCCAAGCCCAATGGATAAAGGCACTTGAATTCTGGAGTTCTTCTCCCTTCATTCGTTTCAAAGAACGGTTGAAGGAAGATCCCCAACAGGAGCCAGCTGTTATCACGGAATCTAGCAGCGCTCGTTCCACGGATAACCCCCCTACGAAACTTGTCCGTTTCCTAGGATTCGTGAAGTTCAAGCACACATAACGAAGTGATTTTCAAGCCACCTCGAAGTGCGTTCCCAAGTCTCGAATAGTCAATTCGAGCATTCCACCTTGTTCTCCTCGCAAAGACCTTCGAAACGAGATCTTTCGCGACTTTTCACTGTTAATACTTTGCAAATTACGGAAGATGCAGTAGCACTGAAAAAGTGCGCCCCCTGCAGGGAAAATCCAAAATTTGGCTAAGTCTGGAAATGTAAGGGCGCTAAAATTTAGCGCCCTTGCATGAAGTAAAAATTCCAAAAAATGCAAGAGCGCTAAATTTTAGCGCCATTACATTTTTTCTCAACACTTAAATTTTTTTCATTCCTCTGGCACGTTTCTTCACAATTTCGCGTTTTTCGTCAATCGTGCCACTTTAGTGCCTAAGTTGTGCTTTCGACTTGTTAGGTTTTTGATTTTCCTTTTCACTTAAAAGTGTCTTTGTTCGCCATTTTCATTGTTTATGGTCTTTGTTCTTCTTTTCTTCTTGTTGGGCGAGTTCTTCTCAAGCTGCAATCACGTGTTTTGGAAATTCAAAGTTCTTCTCTAGCGTTTTTCGCGTTTCATCTTTGTAAGTTGTTACCCTTGCTTTCTCTTTATTCTCCAATTTCAATGGCAACTC
>VDFB02216400.1:0-18568 GCA_007258455.2 Sequoia sempervirens
TTTTAGGGATGATTGGGGTTCATTAGATTTTACACCCTCCTTTATGGGAGAGTACAAAATATCACAATATATACCTAAAGACTCTTGTGTTTCATTTTCTCAACTTGGTTCTACATCAACAACATCACCCCATGGTGGTGATGGGGTATCTCTAATTCCCATCCCTCATGAGAGGAAGATACATAACTTTACAAAATTTAAAAAGGATTTGTGTGCTCATGAAGAAGCCAATCCTTCTCCGAAGCATAAAATTTCTTCATCTGAGTTGGAAGCATGTCATGTTCTTGGATACAAAAGCCTTTTTAAACATGGATATAATGAAAACATGGAAAAAAATATAGAAATCAAGTGAAGCCTATACTGTACTTTCCAAGTAGGGTCTAGGTTTCCAACCTTTATCTTCATCCTCATCTAATGCTTTATCATCTACTATGTGTATGAAATCTTGTGTTGAGAAAGAAATGTCACCTAATATTGATCAAGAGGCTATCTTGTCAAGGCTTCTCAAATCCCGCTTGATTACTCTTCCTCTAAGAACACAAAAGAAATTCTACAACAAAATCTCATTTTGTGCATATCATTGAGTGTGTGGTCATTCAACCAATGAATGTAAGGCTTTGAGTAATCAAATTCAACATCTTAACAATATCCCTCTTAGAAATATCCCTCAACCCATGATTGAGCCTCCTACAATTGACGAAGCCATGATTAAAGCAAAAGCCCTTCCAAGTAACCAAGAAAAACCAACCATGATTCCTCCACCTATTTCCTATAAAAGACCAAGAGATAACCATATAAGTCATATTGTTCCTCCTAAGGTTAAACAACCTTCCATGGTTCCTTTTGTTCCTCCCTTGCGAGAAAAATAAAAATCAATGGTTGATAAACCCGCTCCTATAGAATCACAACTTGAAAATCACACAAGAAGAAATAGAAATGCTAAAAAGCGTAGGCATAGACGTCGTGCTATTGCTCGTAAGTTAAAAGAAGAGAATAAAATAGAAAATCAAGATCAAATACCAATTGAAACAAATCATGATGATTCTCTACCTTTGCCACAAAAAAAACCATAAAACATCTATGGACATTGTCATTAGGCCTCCTGCCATGATTAACTTAGATCTGATGATGATGAGATCACTAAGATTGATGAGGAAGTGCATAATGAGTTGAATTTATTTTTTTCCTCTTCCATGAGCTTAATTGATAACAATCGTGATGATCCTCTTATAAAGAGTGACTCACCATGTGTTGAATCTAGTGATGCTCCTAGTACATCACTTTTCGTTGTCCCTTTAGCTAGTTGTCCGCCTTCCACATATGATGAACAAGATTGGGATGCAAAGGACTTGCTATAGGTTGACTTGCATGTGTCATACTAGTCTTCTCTTTGTGTTCTTTGTGATTGCATGTGCATAATGTGATCTCCTGCATAGTGCTGCTTGGTGTATCTTTATATGTTTGTGAGCCTACTTTGGATGACCCTTTTCATTTCGTTGGTGCAAGGATATAAAGGAAGTGAATCCGTTGTGAGATTCTTCTATTTGTATCCCCATTCTTCTATCTATTGTAACCATTTATCTTTTGTCTTGTGTTTTCCTTTTGGGGATGACGCAAGGCATCGAGACATTTAGGTCTCTTCCATGTTGACCCAAAATCTTCTCCTTTTTCTTCTCTCTTTATGTGTCATTATTCCTTTGTACTTGTTGTTCCATGAGTTATTTGGGGAATGATGACGATTTCAAGCTCGATTATATCATTGCAACAAAGGAAAATGCTAACCAAAAATCCATGGATCCCTTATGTGTTATCCTAGGACTACATATGGAGGGAAACCTCTTTTCCATGACATAGCTCTATCTTCAAAACATATGTGTTACATAGGGCTTTCCAAATAAATCTCCCATCTATTGGCATTTACTATCTTCTTCTTTAAAGTAATTACTCATAGCATGGCATTTAGCAATTTCTTTAAAGTTGGGGCATACACATCCCTGCTTATTGTTTGCCTCAAAGTGTGGTCTTCTTACTTCACGTGATGTGTCTTCTTGGTGGTGACATTGGATTTGATGTCCTTCAAGAGCATGACCTTTCTTGGAATATAAAATTCCTCTTAGTGGTGGTGCTATGGCTTGCATTCCCTAAGTTATGAATATTTTATCCTTGGCTAGTCCTCTCTTGGTGATTCCAGGAATGATGTTCCCTAAGGTGAGACCTTTCATGAACTAAGATAAACCCTTTTGAGTATCCTATCCTATTGTATTTAAAATGGTCACCAAGCATAACACAACTTGCTTACCAGTGGAGCCTTTATGTTTTTCATGGCCACCAAGCATACTTATTCACCCAATGGAGTGGAGTCTTGTTGTTTTTTGAGTGCCTATTTTCTTGCAACACTTTGTACTTGTATTATGCATTATCAATTATCGGAGTATATTTTATGGTTGGTATGGGGAGGTGCTAGACTTGGGTGTTTCCATAATTGCCTTGCAGACTCTTGAATGGACTGGGTTTCACTATTTCCATATTGGTATATTTTGTTTGCATTTTGGACAACGGGTTTCCACTTATGAACATTGGTTTTGGAAAAACAAATAAGGCTTGATCTACCTATTGGAAAAATAGTCGGGGCTTGATCCATCCACTCCTTTCTCTTTTCATCAATTTTGGCATTATATGCTTGGGTACCTTGTCTTGTTAATGTAAATCACTTATATGTGTGTACCTTTGTATTTATGTTGGTTTTCCATGGGATCTTGATCTTGGGGGCTTGCACAACCTCCTTGATCTTTGGCATCCTATCTTACTAACATTTATACACTTGGACCCCTTTTGACGCTTATTTGTCTACTTTAGTGTGAGTTTGAGCATAGGGTTCATCCTCTCACTAAAGTGGGGGCTAAATGTAGTGTAGAAAATGTACACCTTTACATTTTCACACTATGTTTAGGTCCCTTAATTAATTGGACTTAATTAAGCCTCTAATTGGCCTAATTATGCATTTAAAAGCCTAATTAATCTCTTTTTTTGAAAGGGAAACTTGTATTAGACAATTGCAAATATTAATTAAATTACCTTGGAAATTGAGTGTCTTGGATTTAGGTCCTAAGACCCATTTTCCCAAGTACGAATGGGTCCTCCTTAAGTTGAGGATCTCAATTTTTAATATGTTTTTGGTAGCATTTTTATGATTCAAATTCAATTTGCAATTGTCAGCCTTTGATGTTTATTTTTTGAGAAGTTAGAAAATTATCTATAAATATAATGTCTTTTTATCAATTCAATATCTAGAATTTTTATGCAAGCATTCCTAAATCAAAGATTATTGTCAAGAGCATTCAAGAGCAGATTTATCATTCTTCTACAACAACATTCAAGATCTCAAGCATCATGTCAAAGTTATTTGCATTTATGCATGTTTTTGGAGCTAACATTGTGATGTAGGTTTCAAGCATTCAAGTCAAAATTCAAGCATCAAGATCAACATCCAACCAAGCCATTTCATGCAAGATCAATACCTTGGAGAGATGTGATAGACTTTAGTCCTCTAAGGATCTCCATTCAAGGGTTTGGTGAGTTGCAACAATTTAGTGTTCATTTGTCATTCCTTCCATTCATGTTTCATTTCATTTCAAGGTTTAATTACCAAAATGGGGTTTGACCAAGGAAAAATCCCATTCTTAAAATAAACATTTTTTGCCTCTTGTGTTTTGCAAATTTGTAGATAGAAGACGAAGGAATTCGTCAAAAGGTACAATTTTGTAGAACTTTTCCAAGTTGTCATCAAAAGTTGTCAGACAAAATTATCTTTACTTACCATTTGTTTGACTTTCAATAGTGGGATGCAGAGAGAGAAATCAAGAGTGCATATCAGAGTAAGGTATGAAATCAGGAATTTGATTCCATGCGTTGGACCCAATTCACCCCTAATGGTGAATTTATTCAGCAAGTCTCTTTTTAACAATTTTTGTAATGAATTTTTTGAGTATCTTATCCCTCAAAATCAAGTATTTGTTTCTCGACTGTTTCTCTTTAAATTGATGATTAAAGTTTACGTAGCTTATAGTAGGGTTCATTTACTATTTTCGTTTTCCAAAAGTATTGATTTAGTGAATTTTGCAACTCATAAAATTTGCAGATATCCAATAAGATTTGGCTCACTAGGTTGAAAATCAATCTACCTTTGAGGTCTATTTCTAATATGAAAAGAAATATAGATTTTATACCACAGCTAAATAATGAAACCCCCCCCCAGCACCTGGTATTTAGTATTTTTTTTTAGTGAATTCAGTGAGTGCAACGATAACTATAGAAAAAAGCCTGCGTGGTAATATAGATGGCTTCAGCCACCATCATTTCACATAACAACACCGCAAGCAAGGTAACACCAACCACTAGCACCACAAACATGGGCTAACTAGAGGGAGAACAACCCAAACCCTAAAAATTGTGAGTAGCTTCAATTTCCTCAAAAAGATGAAAAATATCCTTGAGAGAATTAGTATCACTACTAAACTTATACAAAATGGTGCTTTTCATCTTCGCAAGTGGTTCTTGGACAACTCTTCCTAGATCTTCATGCTTGTGATAGTACAATCTAGACAATGTTTGCTCAAATTTAAGATGTTATTAATTGAACCCTCCAACTCCCTAGATTTAATTTTTAGTGAGACCTTTTTTTGTAGAAAAATTATCATTTTGTGTTGAAATAAAATACACAATGCAATAAAATTTATTGTTGTTAATTTTACGAAACACATTGCTCCTATTATCTTTACCTATATATATATTTTATTTTCATTCCTCTTTGTTGTAGTCTGGTTGACATTGATGTCAAAAGAATGTTGGAGTTGGTTGCAATTTGGTTGTTAGTATTGCAGTCTGGCTATTTGGTTTCCATAGTCTTTGTGAGATGCTTTGTGTCTCTCCATTGTTGTTATTGTGCTCTTGTAGTTTGGAGGTTAGTTTTATATGTTGTCAAAGCATGTGTGATCCAAGTTTCATGTTGTTTGGATTATCAATTTTTTTTTGTGTTTGTATTTTAGGGTTGTGTTGTTTCTATGAGAATGCTCACAAAGGTGCAAAGTTTTGTTCTGCATTCCTCCATGTTTGCAGATATGGGTGTGTAGTTCAGAAGTCAAGTTTTTGATATTGTGAAGGTGTTATAACCAAAGTTTCATGTCCAATTGGAGGAGTAATAGGAACAATATATCCATCTTTGACAGATTTCCAAACATCATACCCCAAAGAGGACATATGAGTTTCCATCCGATATCTCTAGAAAGTGAAATTTGTTCCATCAAACCTAAGAACCTTGCAAGATCCTTCTTGTGCCATCCTAGATCTTCCTCAAGCAATTAAAATTCTTCTAAGGAACCATGCTTTGATACCAATTGTTGAACAAAACTAAAAATATTGAGAGGGGGGTGAATCATTATTCTATCAAATCTCAAACCCTCTGAAGAAAATTGAAACTTAAACTTTATAACACAAACAAAAACATGAAAGATGAATACAATGGACAACACCACACAACACCAAATGTATTTGGAAAACCACACAAGGGAAAAACCATGGTGAGAAAAGCTGCTAGGAGCTATTGTCCTAATCCAACTTGACAAATGAATCACAATTTCAACTTTGTTTTAGGGATACAACCCAAGGAAGCTTCTACTCCCTGTAGAAAGGTTTTAGGGTCACTCCCAAGGAAGCTACAACTCCCGACAAATTTTTTTTTAGGTCTTCAACCCAAGGAAGCAACTACTCGCTAAATTGAGAATGTTTTTAGAAAAGATTACAACATTATAGTACTTCTACTATCTGAATCTGACAATAAAGCTCAATCCTTTTGATGATTGTAATTTTTTTTTCCTCTTCTCTTTTAATGATTGCAATTCTACTTTGACAACTCTTTTGCAACTTCTTCAAATGTCTTCTCTGCAACTTAGTGGCTCATTGCTTTCAACCTTCAAGAATTTTTTCCTTTGGCTCACTGCCTCCAACAATTAGTTAGATACACTCATCACTTTCCTTCTATCACAAAAATATGATCAACTTGAATCTGGATAGGATCTTCCACTTATTATCTTTCTCTTCTATTTGCTTACATAAACATCATAATGCATTACACATCCTCGACATAACCACTTCACCTAAATCAACTAGGTTTACAATTTATATATGATATTACATTGATTACATTACATATGTCGGGCTACAACAAAGAATATTACAATTACAAGTCGACTAAAAATCAAACAACATGAAACATGTAGAGGGAAAGACCCAAAATGGACTACATGCAACACTAGGAAGAGGGACATGTCTTGTGGATCCAAACACATGCTTAACTTGGTCCTATACACTTCCCAATGTCAGTCTTCAATTGAAAACATCTACACGCTTCAGACAATCAAATTAGGTCAAACTTAAGCAAGAAAACATGAAACTTGTAGCATGTCGACCTTTATAACTTGGTGGTAGACATGAATGATTAAAAATTACTTGTGCTTCTCTCAAATGAGTTGACATGACCCCTACAACACCTTCAAACACTCGAACTCCAGGAAATAAAGACCTTGTGGCACACACCTTCAACATACCTCAATCGGCCAGGCAAAAGTATAACCCAACAACACCTTCATTCCAGACCACAACTTGTTCTAGAGAAACCAAAAAACCTCTTGTGGAGCAACAAAAAAATCATAAGATCTTCAAGAAAACTCTCCACCAACCAATTCACCACTTTAAATAGCAACAAGTTGGAACAAGCCATCAAATATTGAAACTAGCCACCGAACAATACAATCTTGCACTTTGTCACACCAAAATTTCTTTGCAGAAGGACTAAAGACATGGAACTTTGGATATAGTACCTTCACAACATAAAAAAATCAATTTATGATCCGTACATCCATATCTACAAATGCAGAGGAATGCAAATCCAAACTTTGCACCTCTATAAGCATTCTCACATAAACAACACAGACTTGAAACTATCACTTCCAAAAAACCTATTTAGTAATCCAAACAGCATGAAACTTGGATCACACATGCTCTAACAACATATGAAGCTAAATTCCAAATTATAGGAGCAAGAGAGATGCATAGAATCGCATAGAGACTTTGGTAACCAATGTGTAGTATGGATGAAAGTTTTTTTCATTTATTTTTATTATCAACTTGTCAAAGTTGTGTGAAATTTATTCATGGTTAGGTGTGTGTTGTGTGCTAATAAGAAATGCATTTCTTAGTTTGATATTTTGTTTGGTTCTATTAGTGATGTTAAGAAGTTGCACAAATTTAATAAGAAATGTAGCTCTTTTTTTATTGACATGTTTTTTTTAGGGACCAAAGAGGTCACTTACAAACTTCCATCATGAGGTCACCTTGTCTATTATTGCATTGCAAATATTTATGACATTGAAAGTTCTAAAGGAGTTCACAAATTTTATTGCTTAGACCTCCACTACAATTCATAAAGACTATCTACTCTAGCCCCATCACTAAGGCTACTGCTTTAGTGGTTCAATCTAATACCAACCAACTAATTATTGGTGATCATCTTGTTCATGAGGAACTTGGCAATATGTCTAGTGACAAAAATGATGAGGAAGGTGACCTACCATCCTCTATTGATTTGGATTCCACCTTGAATTTTTCCCTCATTCAAGTTGTTGATATTGATGCAACTCTTAAAGCTTATGGACATAGGTTGATTGATGCATTTGTGGATCACGAGGCTAAGACCACCTTGGTTGAGAGTGAAAATCTAGTTTGTTTGTCTTCACTCAAAAAGTTGCTTAATAATCATGTTGAAGACATTGTCAAAAACATTGTTAAGAAGTGTATTTAAGAATAGTACTTTTTTTCTTTCTTAGTTTGCAGGAATTGGTCGGGTATCCATTCCCCTATAAACTGTAGTGCGCTTGGTAAAAAAATTACACGTGATCGGTGACATTGGCGCGACATGCCCTCCGGTACCACGGGTTTGGTGGGGGGAGACTAGACCTCATGACCTCTTGCCTGCAACAAGATGTTTTAGCCAATCGAGCTAGCCCCCTGCCTCGTATTTAAGAATAGTACTAATTGTAAAGGTTCTTCCTTAATTTTGATTTGTTATGATAGTTTGTAACTTATTCTAAAATGATGTAGTAAATTATTTTTTATATTATTGATTTAAGACATCTTTCTATTAATTATATGCTCAAATTTTGATTTGTTATTAAAAATCTTAGACTACTTTTATTTTGATTTATTAAACTAGCACTTGCACCTAAAGGAGGTTCAAAGATTATGCCGATAGAAAACTATATGTATGTTATACTAAACTTAAACAAATCTAGGTTTTTCCTTAAAGAAATTAAGTATTATTTGATTATGAAATATTTGCATACAGATTTAAAACATATTTTTATGTGATAATGGAAATAGGACAACTAGTTTACCATTAAACAACAACTAGTTTATTCACCCATGGAAAATTCACCACCAACAATTCACCGATTCATGCCATGACAAATTCACAAGTAAAATTTACCACCAACAATTCACTGTTGCATGCATTAATATTAAAAAATGTTAATGCGATTAAAATTTTCCTGATGGTGAATTACTGGTGGTGAATTTTCCGTCCTTGAATTGCTGAAGGTGAATTTTCCAAACAAAATCATCCATCAATCTTAACAACTCACCAAAAAAAAAAAAAAAACCAATAAAACGATTTCGGATGACTCAGCAAAATCATCCATCAATCTTAATAACTCACCGAAAAAAGACTAGCCAATAAAACAAGGATCCCTTGAAAAGATAAATTCATTTGGAAGCTTATTTGGTCATTTCCCTATACAAACTCCCAATAGAAGACTGGTCAAAACAACGAGATTACAACGAAAGCCAGCCGCCATTGCGGTGAGGAAAGATGATCCACATGATTATGTCATTCATCTGAGTAGATTTGGTGGGGTGTTGACCATCTAGAATACCCTCAATGTGGTTAATACCGGGCCGCCCGGCCCGCCATGCCAGCCTGTTACACACCTACGTACGCGCTTTCGCTTCTCATTCCAACTATTTGAATGCCTAACAGCTCTCTTCTCCTACAATTACGTCTAACCGTTGAGGGAGTATACACAGTGAATATATAAGATTCTTGTGAAGTGTACACAGTGAGTATACCATATCTGTCATGGCAGCAGTACAGAAGAAGAGGGTGGTTGTTGTGGGAGGCGGAATAGCAGGCGCCACCGCTGTTAAGGCGTTGGAAAGCCATGCCGATGTCACATTCATTGATCCGTATGTTATAAGTCGCACTTCATTTTTTTGTTTTTCTTCATAGCAGAGATGAAATTGAGCAATTCATATGGATTTATTTTTGCTTTCTGTATAAAACAGGAAAGATTATTTTGAGATCCCATGGGCGAAATTAAGGTGTATGGTGGAACCAGGCTTTGGGGAAAGGTCTGTGTTTCTCCACGAGGAGTATTTGAAGACTGCCAAGCTTATAACATCTGCTGTAACAAGTGCTACAGAGGAGACTGTGATCACTGCCTCGGGAGAACATGTAAAGTATGATTATCTGGTGCTTGCCACTGGAACTGCTTATGATGGCCCTCCTACAAAAGCAGAGAGAATCAAACAATTTGAAGCAGGTATATAAATTACAACATTTGGTTAGTCCTATGCTTGAGTATATAGGAAATTTGATTCATGGGAAGATATCATCAATCCTCCAATTTCATCCATCATCAATTTTCAATCTCATTTGTTAAAAATGAGAATTTTAGATTTGAATTGTTGAACTACCAGGCCTTTCTGCAAAATTTTGAAAATAGAAAGAGGCAGACCTCTGCAGCCTTAACTACATATCTCTTTTTCTACCTGTGGAAAAGCAATCAGCAGTTGATCACCCTGCCTGCTTCTTTCTTGTCTTTTCCAGCCTCTTCCTGATATTTTCCCCTGCATGTTTACATAGAATCTCTTCCTTATTTATGATTCAAAACCCATATCTCTCTTGAGCTTGAATGATTCATTCAGTTGTCCTGGTATTCCATTTTAGTCATTCTCCTCTTTCTGATGGTGGATTGGCGAAAATGATCACTCCCCTCTTTTTATGATGGATTGAAGAATATGATCGCTCTCCTCTTTCTGATAATGGATTGATGAATATGATCACTAGTCTTTCTGATGGTGGATTGTTAAATATGATCTGAAATGTCATAAAAATATGCACAATTGATTCAGAAACAATCTTTTGAATATTAAATAAAATTTACTAAAAAGTTTTATTTGAGAAATTTGAACTTAAATTTGTATAGTAAAAACTCTGTAACCTTGTTATTTAAACACAATCCCTTTAATGAAATTGGGAGTTAAAATTGTTTGTACATACTTATTGCACCATAATACAATACCTGTTTCAAATAAGTCATATTTGTTATATTTGCTTTTATACTCTGACAGACCACCACATCATGGCATCTTAAAAACAAAACAAATAGTTAATTTGAGATTTCAACTTAATATCTGTTTTATACTCATACCAAATCAAGGCATCTCATGACAAATATGATTTGGATTTACAGTTTAGAATTTATAAATTGGGGGTTTGATCCATGACAATTGTGGGTTTGATCTGTGAGAATTGTCGATTTGAATATGTTTTCTTGCAGACAACCAGAAGATTAAGGATTCCAAAACAGTTCTGATCATTGGAGGAGGGCCCACTGGAGTGGAGCTGGCTGGAGAGATAGCAGTAGATTTTCCAGAGAAAAAAGTGATCCTCCTCCATGCTGGTTCCAGGCTTCTTGAATTTGTGGGGGAAAAGGCTTCTAGAAAGGCTCTGTCCTGGCTCAAGTCTAAGAGAGTAGAAGTGCACCTCAATGAACGGATTGATCTGAGCAACATTTCTGAGACCACAACAAGCTTTACCACAAACAGTGGGAAGATCATCAATGCAGATTCCCATTTTGTATGCATTGGCAAGAAAGTGGGCACATCTTGGTTTAAGGAATCAGTGTTTGCAGGCGCTGTAGATGAACATGGTTTAGTAAAGGTGGATAGCTCTCTGCGTGTGGAAGGGCAAACTATTGTTTTTGCTGCTGGGGATATCATTAATGTTAAGGTAAGCATGATGGCATATACATTGGTCTTCTTTTGCACAAAAAAAATCCTGTTAATACTAATTTGTTTACACATTGTTGTTGTAAACTTATTTCTTATATTATTTTGGCTAATAATTTGAGGTGTTGATGCAGGAATTGAAACAAGGATTTTGTGCTCAGAAACATGCACAAGTGATTGTAGAGAACATAAAGAAGCTCTCTAAAAACCCCAAGCACACAAAATTGAACACCTACAAAGCAAGTCCTCCCATGGCCATTGTGAGCTTGGGAAGAAATATTGCAGTGGGACAATTCCCCTTTGGAGCATTCAGTGGTCGCCTTCCGGGCATGATAAAATCTAAAGACTTGTTTGTTGGTCCTACACGCAAAGGCCTTGGCCTTAAATCTTAGTTATTCATAATATATGTCTTGTCTTATTAAGTAATTATTGTACTAGTATTTGTATGTATGAACATGGTAGAGTATAGCTTAAGAGTAAAGTTTTACTGTCAATGAATCTTCATTGATTTGCTTTGATGGTGTGTTCTCCAAAACAAGACAAGCTATGTGTTAGATTGTACATGTTTTCTTCTTGAGCCCCCCAAGAAGGTTTTCTCTCTTCATTCAATATGTATTGTTGTACAAGCTCTATGATATTTCATCATATCTTGTCAAGCATTTTTGTAATCAAATAAATCTTTTATTGTAAGAGAAGTGATGGTTTTCTATGATGTTTTCATATATTTCGTCATATCTTGTCAAACATTTTTGTAATCAAATGAATCTTTTATTGTAAGAAAAGTGATGTTGTTTTATAATCATGAGGTTGTTGAGAAGTCATTATAGCTTCAGGTATTTAAATGAAAATCATGGTTAGAGTTCACTTTGTTGGCTTAATTATATCTCTACGACACATTATATTAAGTTTACTAAGGTAATTAGATAATTAATATTTATTTACTTCATAAGTAGTTGAACACGTGTCATCTCCTTGATTGATGGGAGCACATGTCACATTTGCTTCATTCAACTCCTTGACTAACGATAGTTAGGTGCCACTTCTCCCTCATTAAGTTAGGTCTTTTTGATACCACTACTCCTACATATAGAGTCAATATTCATATCACTAAGGATTTCTAGGACACTTATTGTGTGAATGAAATTTTTAACATGCATAAAATTTAATGAAATTGGACTATACTAAACCTACCATTGAGAATGATTTTCCCATGTGGTCAAATCGATGCATGTTCACTCAAAAATCCAACATCATAATGACACTCTTGAATGCGAAGGTGAGTGATTGTATACAAATGGCTACATGTTTGGATATATAGGTTGAGGATGAAATGAGATGAAGGTTCAAGATTTGATCAAGAGATCAATGGCTAAGACAAGAGATGATCTCTCAAATAATAGGATGGTACCAAGTGGCATCATGAAAGGAGTTGAGAGGGAAGATGGTACTTTGGAGTGTAAGAGATCTTTCCATAAAGGAAAAGTTTGTCCTTGGACTCCAAAGGGGGAAGTGATAAGAATAAATGAATTTTAGATTCCTTTTATGTACCTTTAGAAGAATCGTGCAGGGATTCCTTCCAAAAGAGGAAACATTTATGAAGAGAAGGACAAGGTAGAAGGGGGCAATTAGGAGAAGATTAAGGGGGTAGGATTAGGGCTAATGAGAAAAGTTGGAGGATGTGACACTTGAGAGATAAAATGGATTAAATAAAAAATTATTTATTTAATTCATTTGGAGGAGATGGGATAGGAGGGGTAAATTGGTTTAAAAAGAATTACTTATTTGATTTTGAAGAAGAAAGGGGGATATGGGTAATAAAGGGTAGATAATTAAAATAAATTATTTACCTTATGCCAAGACTTAGGAAAATAGATGAAAATATATTAGGTGACAATAGAAATAGGGAATATTAATTAAATTAAGAAAAAACTATTTAATTAATATAAGGCATCAAAAATAGATGAACTAGGGATAAATTAACCAAATATAAAGGTAAATTTTAGGTGTCTACATTTCCCCCTCATTGAAATGATGTTACAAAGTAGCATCATTTCAAGGAATATTAAAACATCACACTTGGAAGAAAATGGTTAGATTCAGGAAGATGCCCGAGTCATTCAAAGGAGTGACTAGGAAGAAATATGATGAGAGAGAGGATGATGATTAGGATTAAGGATGCAAGGTAAATGAGGAAGATGATGCAAGATGATGGATAGAAGGCAGGATGGGAGGCGGAAAAGATAATGGAAAGAGGAGATAACAAGCAAGAAATCATGCACAAAATGATTCAAACACAAGATTGATTGATGATGGATGGAGTTTTGTTTATGTGGGAATGATATATCCTAAAACAACAAAAGGATTGAGAAGGATACATATTGATGATGATAATTATATTTGTATTGAGGCTTGCAACAAGCCTAGGAACAAGAAAATGAATGCAATTAGATGATTTGTGTTGGATTGCATAATAGGGTTGCATGAATTAGGATTGTCTTGTGATTTTAGATTTCCAGGAGCATTGGGATTGTATGGAAGCAATAGATGGGTGGAATGGATGGAGATGATGGATGAAATAATGCTCATACTAAAAAATCTATACTAGTCTAAGATAAACTTGAGAGATAAGGAAATGAATAGGAGAGTGAGATGCATATGCCAAATTGGAGGACTCTTTTTCAAACAAGCATAACTTTCATCCAGGATGACAAATTTCCAACTTCTTATACTCATTGGAAAGGTAGTTTTGAGCACTACACAATGGTATAATTGGTTCCATGATTTTTCTATTTTGATCAATTTTTGGAGCCCAGAAGTCAGATGTTCTTAGTTTTACGATTTTGAGCATAACTTTTGCATAAAGAATTGGAGTTTTTGATTTCAAATAGGCGTTGGAGAGCATGGATAGTGTAATGCATAGTGGATTATATTGTTTATCATTTTATGGTGCATAATGGGTTTGGTAATTGTTTGATCACTTTTAGGTGTTTGAGATTCGAGGTGTGATTGCATGAGCATCTAGGTGAGTCAATAGGCGAAACCTTGAGGGAGTACATGTTTTTATACATGATAATTGTGATGGTACAACTGATTATTAGTGTGGTGCTTCCTAGTACAAGTTTACAGGTGTTTTACAGAGTTGGACTTTGATGGTGATAGGTACACAAGTTTTCTTCAGTTTTGAGGACATGGGTTGACACAAATGGAGATTTGGAGTCTCATATGGTTGATAGTTGAGTGTAGGTACATCATTGGCTATGATTATGGTGTCATGGATATACAGGTACATTTGAGCATTGACATGACATGATCATGCATGTGGTTATTTGGTGATGATTTGGTTTGGTGTTAGGAGGTTGTTTTTATCTTCTTCATGCTTGTATGATTCCTTGACTATGGTTACTCATTTTTGGACATGTTTGGAAAATTAGATCTGTGGTTGATTTGGTGTTTGAATCTTGATGTCTATGGGATTATCTTCTTTGATATCTCAGTTTGTAGGCTTATAATGTGATGATGAGTTTGTATGCTTCATTGTTTGTATCTACAAGTTATGTAGTTGTATGGATCAACCATCCATTTAGTTGTAGTGGGATGGCTCAGTGTGGACTATCTATATCCACAATATTATTTCAATGTTCATGCAGATTTTGTTAGTGGACCTTGTCTGTGGTCATTTGTGCATTGGTATGTTGCTTTGGAATGAGAGGGTGGATGGTTAAAGTACCTGATTAGTTAGTTTTTGGGACTTGTAGCATGTGGTTTTATCATGATGTCATGATAGCTTGGTTACTTTATTGGTTACACATTTTAGTGGGAGATTTTAAAAGTGGTGACTTGGCGATGTAGGATTGGTTCCTGATGCTTTGATGGTAGTTGTATCTTCTTGACTTGGAGATCTTGGTTCTACTTGGTATGTTTGGCATTTCAGTTGTGTGTGTAGACATGGATGATCTTCATGGAGCGGATAGTTGTCATGATGCCATGTGTAGCTTGATATCACTATTCAATGGGAGTTATTGGTAGTGGCGTGATTCATCATTGGTGATGGTTATCTTCATGTGATTGGAGATGTTATTTCTTGGTTTAGAGTGTGATTGTTATTATGCCATGATGTAATCTTGATGCTAGCTTAGAGTTTTGGCATGATATGGGTTCTCTTGAGACCAGGATGTTTGCATTATTGCATTTGATATTCTAGGAGGAGATGGTTAGATCATGATTTCATGATAGGTTCTTAATTCTACGATTGGAGCGCTGACATTAATCTTGTTTGGTTCTCTTAATATTGAGTACATGATCATTCACTTGATTACTTCGTGATGGTGCTATGTTGCATTTGGAGTTTGGCATGTATTGATCAGCTACAAGTGCTCATGGATATATGGAGATGAGGTGAGGCTAGAGTTCTCTTGTGATTAGTGTCAGCCTCCTACAATGATTCAATAACTAGGCCTTCACAACCATGATTCAAAGATTGGGCATCTAACTTGAATAGCTATCTTAATCATCATGAAGGTGCATTTAACTTGTCAACCTAGGGAGGTATACTTGAAATGGGTCAGCACTGTATGTGCACTAGGGGCTCAAGTAGTCATTGCATCCTAGAACTAAGGAACACGATACTGAAAGTAAATTGTGGAAAAGAAATAAAGCAAATGTTGAACATCAACCAACAACCATGTTAAGCTGAAATAAAGAGCAAGAATGAAAATTTGTGCAGCAAACAGGGACTACTCTATCTGCTTTGGCTACAGGAACAAACACAGAATAGAGTTCTAGTGGCTGCAGGAATAGTCGATGCCAGATTTTGAACTAAGTACAAAATAGGAAATAATAACTAAGCTAATTACTCTAAAGAAAGGATCTTACTCACCAAGTGGGAACCCTTGGATGAGTATCCACTAAGACTAATACAAACTCAAATGCTTAAATTCAGACTCTCATCTCATTCATTGAAAAATATGTAAACAGAGTAGCAGCATGGTTGTATTGAGAAGTAAAGAATGCTTAATACATCATTGATATCATGTAACAACAACAATCAAGAACTAAGAAGAACCCCCCAAGAAGAAGATTTAAATCCTTATTTAAACTACCAACTAAATAGGGCAGTCCACTCTCACTAACTAAGAGGATGCCATTTAGGGAAAGCGAGGAAAAGAGTGGTAGAGTGGTTATGTCTATAGGGAATCCAGTTGGACATGCATGCCCGAATGTGAACTCAGTGCTGCAGTAACACCTGCGATTGTCCAATGCCATAAATACAAGGCGGTTATAATTGATTTTCATGGGGAATCTATTGTCATCGTCCTTCAGTTGACTCCTTTGAATGATTCCCCTACATGACCATCTGGCGGTTTCTTTTCTCAACTTAGCATCCATAAATTATGTCCTGCATAGCAATGTGAATACACATAATAATTGCACATCTATAATCACCTTAAAGAACATTCATCAACCATGTGCAAAATTAATATAGATAATCCACATAATATGCCAATGTCATTAAAACTTCATAGAGATAGAGTTAAACCCAATGTCAATGGTTTGAGGGAAACATTATGCAAATATTAACACTTAACTACTAAAGTTCATGACACTGCTAGCAAATGGACTATAAATTCTACCCAAAATTTGACCAAAAACTAGGCTCATCATTCCACCCAACCTAATGTCTTGTTGGTCCTCCAATAGAGGAAGGGTTGTTCTTTTGTTTGGTCAAAGCTTTGAAGTTTGCAACTACAAGCTGGCCAACATCTGTTGCTATAGTACGTGAGTCTGGATCCCAATAAAATCCTCCTAGAATTTGTCAAATTTGTTTCATCTTTGCCTTTCTAAAGCAATATCATATTGATAGAATCTATAGTTTGGTACTGGCCACATGAGCATGGGTGGCTGGAAAGTCAGGGGAAGCCAAAATCTTCCCTTTGTTCTACCAATCTAGATATACCTGACAATTCGCTTCAATGCTATAGTATAATTGTGAATAGAATGGGGCTTGGCTTGTTTTAGCTCATATGTTAAACTATTCCATCGTTGGGCCAGGTATCCTCTTACAAGCTCCTCTTTTTCTGTTGCTTTGACCTCATACTCAGTGTAGACAACTTCAATCCAGGGCATGATTTTGTCAGCATAGCTTGGTCTGAGAAGCATCCTGAGCCATTCTCTGCAAATATCCCTTGGGTTGCTTGACTCAGCCCTGATGGTTAAGGGGATGTTAGATTCCATTTTCTAATAAGCATTATTCTACTCACCCCAATTAATCTCATTTTGTACCCAAGACATAAATGCTCTCAACTGAATATCCCCAACATATAGCAACAGGTTCCAATCATGATCCTGCATGACTACATAATTCTGCAAATAGAATTCACATAGAAAATTTTTTATCTCAGGGGAAGCAATCCTGTAGGCATTGAAGAATTCGATAGGAGTTTCAATGGAGGGGTTTAAGTCTGAAACAATTTTTGACAACTTGAAAGAGAGATATTTCTATCTCAAGTGCATGGCATAAACCCTTGGAGGAGCTTTGCATTCTAGAATTTGTGGCACCAAGGTCACAATGTCATCTACTTTCTTCTTCAAAGTAGCAATCTCCTCATTTTTCTCCTCAATAATCTCATCCCTCTCTTGGATTTCCTTTTTCAATTTCTTCTTTTCCTGTTTCCATTCTTCCTCCTTCCTTCCTATTTCTTTCCATAAATTTAAAATTGCTACATGAATCATAAAATCAGGAGGGTTATGAATTCCTACCAATGTTTTTGTCGAGGGTTGCTCCCCATACGATACTATCTGCATGAAATTGTGCATCTTGCAAGAAGATGTCATGAATTGAGGGCTCATTCCGAATTAAGCCACCTCCCATTGTCTGAAATTACTGCCACTACAAAGGTACTTTCCCCTACAGTGCGTCTTAAATCAATGCCTTTACGCTAATTTACCTTTTGCAAGTGTCAACTAATTCCTCCCCTTCTTTCTGTTTTGAACATTTCTAACATCACTTCACACATGCAAGCTAGATTTTAAAATCCTCTTATTTAAATTTCTGACGTAGCCAAATTATGATTTGACACATGGGTAGTAATATATTTGCATTTTTTATTCCCCCCAAACTAAATTTGGACATGTGTCCACACATGTAATAAGGGAGTGGTGAATTGACAAGAAGTACTAGTATATTATGTAATTACCTATAGTAACCTGCCATGATTAAATAAATGCACTTAAAAGGCAATTAAGAGATGAGAATTACTGTGTACATACCTGAACATACGAAAGATGCATTACAAATATTAGGGAGAGAAAGTACCATTTCTCCTTTTACAAACATTTGAGAAATTAATGAAGGTGAAGCGAAGTGAAGTGAGGTAGAATGAAATGATGGAAGAGAGAGAAAGGTGATACAGATGGATGGATTGGTGGGTGGGTGGAGAAATGGATTTCC
>VDFB02216403.1:0-15879 GCA_007258455.2 Sequoia sempervirens
CCAATCGATTATATTGTCAAATACATACGCCAGAGGCAACTGTTGAGCTTCTTTAACACTTTCAAAAAGAGACGAACCTTCATAGGTCTTACGATTGCCAAGTGTAATAAAGGCGGGGAACTTTTTGTCGATACTGCTCGCTCCAACAGTCATTATCCACGGTGTCGTGTTAAAGACAGAAGAGTCATCAGGTCCATTGTTGCCAGCTGAAGAGGAAAAAAACACATTGTTGGCCATAGCTTTAAATGCTCCCATGGCAATGTAATCATTGTAAAAAGGCCTCTCCGGATGACCTAGGGATGCAGAAATAATATCAACACCATCTGAAATGGCCGCTTCTATGGCAGCAACTATGTCGCAGTCCTCACCAAGTAACTCGGAACCCCAGAGCACCTTATACACGGCCAATCTGACATGAGGAGCCATCCCTCTCGCTGTTCCTTTGGCAAAGCCTTTGAAATCCGCTTCTACCACTTTTGACCCCGCAGCAATCGAGGCATAGTGTGTACCATGGCCGTGGGAGTCTCTCGCCGATTTGTACTCCCAGTCCTCAATTTTACGGCCCGTTGCTTCATAGCCTCTAAAGAAAGAGCGAACTCCAATGATTTTCTTGTTGCACATAGAGGAATCGCCGCTTTCACCTTTGCCTTTCCATTTTTTGGGCACATTTGGCAGAGATGTCATGTCTTTATCACAAAAGCTCTTGCTCTCAGGGTATATTCCGCTGTCAATCACGCCCACAATCACATCGCTGCAATTATCTGAAAGCAGCTGCAAATTGTAGTGCGAATCTTCCACACACAAAAAATTTGGCGAATGGGTTGTATGCATTTTGTTGACGGATGATGGGAATACGGCCAGGCAGCCCTCCGTGCCGTGTAATTCTTCGGCCTCTTCCTTGCTCAGCTTCGCTGCAAATCCATGCAGAACTATACCATATGTATATAACAGGCTTCCCTTATTAACGAGAGAAGCATACCAGTCATCATGATGTGAAAACTCCGGAGGCATCATGGACTTGTCCATGTGAACAATAAATGGGCGATTGGCCATTGCTATCAGCAACCAGCAAGCTACTTATTGTGGCGTAAAACTGGAGACGAGGTAAGCACATACCAGAGGCGCCTAAGGCAGAATAACTTGGAACGAATGAAAGAAGGCTTTCAATAAGGTTCACGAGCGCCGCGATGAAAAATGTAGATGTCAAGATGAATTTTAGTGGGAGATGATGTAAGAAGTCCAAGATCCATTTGATCGCCATGACCAAAATGAGCATTCTTTCCAGCATTTTTCAATAAAAAAAAAAAGAGCATTCTTGGAACAAAGGTGCGATGAATTTAGACACTGGGTGGATTTGAGAGTGACTTGCACTAACCAGGAAGTCAGAAGTAAACAGCTATTGGAATTATGTTACTAATTGGTGCTAAAGGAGATCGTTATATGTGGTTCCACATAAATTTTGAGGAATTATGTTACTAATTAGTGCTAAAGGAGATATCGTTATATGTGGTTCCCCATAAATTTTGAGGGACTGATTTCTTGACTTCCTACTTTATGTGTCAAATTCAGACACAATCTAATTTAGAAATTTTAACAATAATCTTTATAGATTGTAAAAATCCACTATCACTAATAAATAAGATATCTTTTTTTTTTAATTAATAAAAATAATGTATTTATTAGTTTTTGCAAGGAAACTATAGGCACAACATGTTCTTAACTAGTTATTATTAATTCTCTTTTTAACCAATGAGAACTAAAATAGTTTTTCTATTTAATTTTTTTTTATCTATTGTCAATGTATAGATGCCAATTTTATAATAGAACATTTTTGAGAAATTATTTCTCTTCCAACAATTGGCAGGGAAATTTCAGGGCGCTTCCATTACAGTAGTGTAATAGTGGCAAATGAAAAGGGAAGTCTCATTATTTTCAATTGTATTTATTTCTTCTATTTCTTTCATAATCTAAGAAGTATTAATAATTTAATTATTTTCAATTGTATTTATTTCTTCTATTTCTTTCATAATCTAAAAAGAAGTATTATTAATTTTAAATTATTCAGTTAGTTATACAATTCTAACCTTTTTTTTAACTTTTATAACAAAGTTAAAATTATTTTAGGGTTAAGTATAGTTGGAAAAAATACAATACAAAGTCATTTTTTGTTGAATTTTATTGGGTTAAGCAATAGATTCCTGTAGTTATAACCTAAAGTTGTTGGGTTCAACAATACATTCCTATAGTAATTTATTTTAAAATAGTATAGGGTATTTCTTGAGAATGTTTAGAATATTATAAATTTAATTTACATTTGACAAGAGCTAATCTTTGAAGAATTTTTAAAACAATTTCAAGAATGATCATTAACAAATGCTTTTATAAAGTTTTTAAAACTAATATTAAAAGTTTTCATAAGAATAAATAAAAACAAAATTATACAATTCCCAAAACAAACATGTAAATTAATTTAGTTATTTGAAGCAACAAATTTGAAAAGTAAAAATATCATGAAAATTAATAGCTACAAATTTACTTATAAGTATAAATGAAACATGACAATGCTAATGGTGAGTGGCAGCCACCAAGAGGAAAATGGTTTTAACAATGCATTTTTTAATATAAATATAATCACAATTCTAATCATTTTTAGTAGATTATAGTTGGTACAACAAAATCACCAAGTGATTCAAAATGAACTTTATGTTTATGATGAGAAGATTTACAATATCTTATCCTAAATTGATTTCTATAAATATTTGAAGATAAACATTCTAAAAATATATTTAATATTTAAATTTTAAAATATTCTAAATTAATAAATATTTCTATAACAAAATATTGTAATAAGATGATATATTATTATAAATAAAAATATTATATTATATAGAGAACTATATAAAAATATAACAAGTCAAATTATATCATCTAATATATTTTAAATTTTAAAACACCCAAAAAATAAACAAATAATATCTATTCATAAGTAACACAAATAGCATAAAAAATAATGTATACAATAGTTAGAAAGGACAAGTTGTTAAAATGGGCATCATTTTTTCTTAAATAAAAAATGGGTATGTAAACATTTTTTTTTAAACTACTATATTAGTAAAGTAAGTGGTAGAAAACATTAATAAACTTAGAAAAGAAAACATAATGTTAGGTTAAATCATAGTTAGAATTAATTTTTAAATTAAAAGCATGAGTTAAAAAAAAAAAAACATCAAAAGAAAATATAGATTTCAAAATGTTCAAAATTCTTTTAATTAGGTTACTATTAGAATTAGGGTAAGAACTAGAGTTAGGGTAAGCATTAGAATTATAGTTAGGGTTAGGGTTAGGGTTAGGGTTAAAATCATAGTTAGAATTAGGATTAAGGTAAGGGTTAGAGTTAGAATTATTGTTAGACTTAAAAATAAGGTTATAGCCATAGTACAATCGAGGTTATGATTAGAATTAGGTTAGGGTAAGAGTTAGGATTAGGATTCCTATTAGAATTAGGGTTAAAATTATGGTGGGTTACTATTAGAATTAAATATTTCTATAACAAAATATTGTAATAAGATGATATATTATTATAAATAAAAATATTATATTAAATAGAGAACAATATAAAATATAACAAGTCAAATTATATCATTTAATATATTTTAAAATTTTAAAACTCCCAAAAAATAAACAAATAATATCTATTCATAAGTAACATAAATAGGATAAACAAATAATGTATACAATGGTTAAAAGGGACAAGTTGTTAAAATGGGCATCATTTTTTCTTAAATAAAAAATGGGTATGTAAACTATTTTTGTTTTAAAACTACTATATTAGTCAAGTAAGTGGTAGAAACATTAATAAACTTAGAAAAGAAAACATAATGTTAGGGTTAAATCATAGTTAAAATTAATTTTTAAATTAAAAGCATGAGTTAAAAATAAACATAAAAAAATATATATGGATTTCAAAATGTTCAAAATTCTTTTAATTAGGTTACTATTAGAATTAGGGTAAGAATTAGAGTTAGGGTAAGCATTAGAATTATAATTAGGGTTAGGATTAGGGTTAGGGTTAGGGATAGAGTTAGGGTTAGGGTTAGGGTTAAAATCATAGTTAGAATTAGGATTAGAATTAAAGTTACAGTTAGGTTTAGGGTTCAAATTAGAGACAGGGTTAGAGTTCAATTAGGTTTGAATTATAGTCAGGCTTATAGTTAGGGTTTGAATTATAATCAGGCTTAGGGTTAGGGATAGGATTAGGGTTAGGGTTAGGGATAGGATTAGGGTTAGGGTTAAAATTAGAGCTATTTTTAAGGTTAAAATATTATGGCACAATCAAGTCATTAATTTTAGGAATTAATTCTTCTGACGTACCGATAACAAGGCCTAATTCATTTCAAAAAGAGCTGCAACTAACGCCTTATTGACAAAACTCTCATCGCAAGAACCTGATCTTTTAGAAGCACTTCCTTGGTTCCCAAAAGATTCAATTAACACCTTATCGACACAACTATCATTGGAAGAACATCACATTTTTGAACTACTAACTCGATTCTCAAATCTCCCAACTTGCCAATAACTAAAAAAAGGCTTATCGGAAAACTAATGCCTTATCAGAAAAACTACTATCAAAATAAGCTCACTTTTTACAAACTACGTTCTTCTGGTATTGTGTGTTTGATTGGAAGTGCTAATTTTAGTGTAGTTTTGATTAGTATAAGAACGGGATGGGAGGTCTCTTCCTATAAAGCCAATATAATTGACATTATTGTTCTTTTGCATCGAGAGGCAACAACTCAATTTTTGTTTGATATTTCTTGATTTACCTTCTATAAGCAATTCCACTTCTTTCCTGTCATCAAAGTGATTCCAATTGGCACCCTCTTTTTAACCTTGCAAATGGCTTCGTACTTGAGATTTGTGTTTGGATAGTTTGATGTTGTATCTGGTTTTGTGGATGCCATAATTGACTATTTAAAATGAACAAACTTATGATTAAAGCAAGCCTTGTAAGACGGCATGAATTTTTTGGTAACTGTGAGGAAGAATTTGTTTGTTTGTTTCTCAAATTAACATTTTAATGTTTATTTTTGTTTCATTGTGAGCATCATAGCATTATATTTTTAATTAAAATTTATTTTATGTTTTTGATAATTGCAAAAATTAACCAACAAGCAATGACTCTTGATCAAACTCAGGTCTTCATCACCATGGTGTCTTGAACTGTAATATTAGCAGAAATTTAACAATGATCTAGGTGAATGAAAGTCTCATATTTTGTTTAGGGTAATGAAATCATTTGATGATTGAACACACACAAGTTATCTTGACCTAGGTCATACAGAGATGACTACAATGAAATATGGATACATAAGTGAACATCAAAAGGAAAGAAATTGATTGTTTATTAGAAGTCCTATCTTAAGTTCTGTATGGTTTCTAATATTATAAACCTTTAAATTTCTAATAGATTTCACATTCATTTGAGTCTTATCTTTTTAAATTTTCACAAAAATTAAAAATGTATATAAAAAAAAGTTCATAACAAAAGTATGAAATCATAAAATATTTCATACCTTTACAAAATCATAAAATATCCCATCTCTCATTGATGCTCTCCACTTTTCTAAATATCAAAGATCAATACAAACCTACATAAAAGCATGACTTTGTTTTTGATGCAATCTTAGATGAGCATGCTACAAATGATGATGTGACCTAATGTACCCATGCCATTGTTCTCATTTCGAGTAAATTTATTATATCATGTTTATAAGTATCCTTGATTAGATTTATCAATATATTGCCTAATACATTATGCAATTTGTGTATAATATTATATGTCACCATCGAACAAATTTCAAGATTACTATTAAGTTTTTATAATATCAACACTGTTGCTAAAACATAGTAGACACAACAAATCAAAATAAGACTATCCTTACACTTATTACAGAAACTTCACTACTCTACAGCTCTTGTTGATTAAGCCTTTACCCACCCCGACATCAAATTGGGGGAATAAAATGTACCGTACCTTTTTAGCTCAAAATTAGAGGAAATCCTTACACTACCAAAATATAAGGAAACCCTAAGACTAATGTCTTGGGCAATTAGGTTACCAATTTCCATGTTTACACAAAAAATTAAAACGTTATTTTCAGTAATAATATTTTTTATTGATAAAACATAGACTTGAACTTTATGCCTTGTTAAAGTCACAAGACCAACTTTAACTGCATGCACGTTTATTCTCGTAAGAAGAAATTATAAGTGTATGGACTAGATGAGAGGTCAATTATTTGATTGCCTAATAATTGTGTAGCATTTGGTACCATATAAGTCAGAAAAATGTGACGTCGTGTTTGTTATTTTCAAATAAAGATATTTATGAGCTTTTTTAATGAATAAAGGTGATTTACCCTATTTTCCAATGACAAATTTATTGGAATTATCATCCTTGTAGACATTGAATTTAATTGTCCTATTACTACAAGTGAATTGAATGTTAGAATAGAGTCGCAAGCGTATCTTAGCCTTAGATTGTGGCAAAATCCAATGGGTTTTAGGACAAGGTGTTGGCTCAATATATCCATTCTTGTGACGTATTTATTGTTTTTATTTTAAATGTACTTATTGTTGGTCATTGAACCAATTTTACATAAGTTTTCTATTATTAGTTCCTACCGCCAAGGCAGGAATACTTATGCATTCGCCCGGAATGCTTTTAACCGGCAGCATCAGCCAATCACATTTCGCCATTTAACATATTACTTATTTTTTTGTATAGTTTGAATTTGGAGAGCTATTTTTAATATTGGAAAATTAGCATTTATCTATTTTGCTATTCGTCCAGTAGCTTTGCAAAATCATTTTCGTTTTAAAATTTGGAAAATGGAACCCATGATTTTAAATATTTAAGCAAAGCAGTTTAAAAGCGACGGCTAGAAGTCGTAATCCCATGAATGCAGATAAAATGCATTAAAATATTAGAAAAATGCGAGCGCATAAAATGATTAAATAAATTTAAGCAAAGGCATAGTTTATAAAACTGGCGGGTAGACGTACGTAATGCATGAATACAAATTAAATGCATTAAATGGCATCTGGCTCGAGGTGAAGGCACTGGAATGGCTTGGTAGCCACGCGTGGCCAGGGTACTTTGGTCATTTAATATAGAGTTAAGCCACTTGCTATGCATCTCTATTACTTTGCGTGTGGTGTTTTTGTGTTCTGTAAGCGTGTGTTCTAAGGAAGAGTTTGTAGCGTCTGAGCAGGAGATGTTATAGTTGCAGAGTCCAGACCCATAAACGAGTTACCTGAGGTGATAATTTGTTATTTTTTAGAGTTTCATTACATTAAAGTGCATAACGAAGCTGTATTTCATAGTGCTCTATTGTGTGGCCGAGCAGGGGATTTTGTAGTTGTAGAGTTGCGCAATGGACAGCGAGAAACGAATTGCTTGAGGTCAAAAGAGGTAACTTTTCGTTGTTTTCTTCTATTTGATACGAGAAATGCATTAAGGCATTCTTATACTTTGATTATAAATTCGTATTTTTGAAATGCGAAGGTTTCATCTGCGTTTGATAGGAATTATGTAGAAACCCTCTTGTCCATTTTACTTCATGCATGTGAGCCCTAGTTTGTATATTTTTGATTACTGCAAAGCGGTCCCATAAAGAGAGCTTTGGAACCAAAATTATGTCAACGTATGCGATAATGAGAGCTTTCGAACAATGAGTCGACAGTGTGTTGCTTTGAGCTTTTCCGTTGTCATCAAAGCATAAAGGATAGAGGGATTTTGTTAAAAGTCGTGGTTATAGAGTTTTCTTCTATAGTGCTTTAAGGCATTCTTATACTTTGATTATAAATTTGTATTTTAAACTACTTTTAGTATTATATATTCGAATTTCTTGTTGAAATGAGAAGGTTTCATCTGCGTTTGATAGGAATTATGTAGAAACCCTCTTGTCCATTTTATTTCATGCATGTGAGCCCTAGTTTGTATATTTTTGATTACTGCAAAGCCGTCCCATAAAGAGAGCTTTGGAACCAAAATTATGTCAACATATGCGATAATGAGAGCTTTCGAACAATGAGTCGACAGTGTGTTGCTTTGAGCTTTTCCGTTGTCATCAAAGCATAAAGGATAGAGGGATTTTGTTAAAAGTCGTGGTTATTGTCCTCGTAGGCATAAATGCAAACAATGGGAGCATACAGAAAATAGGTGAACTGTTTGACAAAACTCATCAAAGAAAAACTATTATATATGATTATTTGTTTATATATTCATTCATTTGTAGAAGAAAAAATGGGAAACTAATACAACAGTAGGTAGTTATAACCCCCAAAAGGAATCAAACCTGGAACAAGAGCAACATCCAAAAAATTGCGCTTTAAAGTACCTAATGCACTAGAGAATTTACCATAGCAGAATACAAATTTTCATTTGCACAAAGATAGACAAAAGAATGCAGTAGAAACCTTTTATCTACCAACAAGCATTTAAATTCTGTCAAATTTCGTGGTTATTGTTCTCATAGGCAGACATGTAAAATACGAAAGCATTTATAAGGCAAGTGAATTGTTTTACAAAACTCCTTAGGAAAATGTGCTTGCGGGGAATGCAATGAGTATTAAATCTAGACATCTTGATATTCACATGTTAACTTTGGCATTTTTATCGAGTTGGTAGCTCTCATTTACTCTTCTTTCATCTAATATCTAATTAATTAGGTGGCTGTTAATTAGTCTTTAAATACATAATAATAAAAAGAAAGAAATAATTATAAATATCCTTGTGGACATTTTAATTATGGGTTGTGATTTGTACTTGCATGTAGATGGATTAAGCACTCAAAATTCACAGTATATGTAGCGTGTCAGCTAATAGCTCCATGTGACATTTCACTCATGTCAAAGTAGTCAATTCCATATTTGTCATTTATCCTTGTATCATTAGATAACTAATTAATTAGATAGTTGTTAATTAGTTTTTAAATACATAGTAATTAAGAGAAAGAAAAAATTACAATTATCCTTGTGCACATTTTACCTAGTGATCAAATTCAAGGAACAAACATACCAAGCAAACAACAATTTGAGATTTTGTAATTGGAAAACTTAGACTGAATGCTTAGGAAGTTAGAAAATTGTATCTTAGGTTTATAAAAAACTATGTCAAATATGTTTTAGAATTCAAATTGCAATGTTGCCATAGAGCAGTCAAGTAATATTGCTTCATGAAATAATTTTAGGCTTCGTGCAAAAGAGCAGTTAAATTCATTGCTAGAAGATTTGTGGTACAAGAACCTATGGCAACTAGTTTGTGTAGTTAATCTGATTTACATTTATACTTGTGTCTCTTGAATCTAAAAAATGCTTGCTACTGTTTTATTGGTTTTGGCTATTAGTATCCATCGCAGTAGGAGTATTATATATTGCAATTGTAATTTTGGGAGTTCTTTGCATTTTGGTCATTCCCTTGAGCTTTATTGCTATTCTTTTAGAAAAACAAACAAATGGTCTTCGTTTTCTAATCAAAGCTTATTACATGGTGCAATGCTTTTGATTGGAAGAAGAGAGGTGGTGTAGCGGTCCAACTGTAGCAAATTCTTCAAGAAAAGAGTACAGGGTGAGTTTCTAGAATGAACCTTCTCCTTTGTTTACAATTGAATAGAGTAGACAAAGAAAAAGGTTAATTCAAGATTCTCACTATATAGATTGTACTTGTAGCCATATCATTGTTTTTTGTTACAAGGACAATCTTTACAAATGGGTATTGTGAGTGGCATATGCTATATGGTTCATAAAAATTAAGCAATTGGGGTTCAAAAGTAGATTTTTGTTGCAATAACATGACATCAGAAATGCAATTACTATCCAATCATTTTCTTTGGTGGCTGATTGCACTTTATAATTTAAACATAGTCTTTTTTTATTTTTAGAGTTTGATTCTGAATCCATATGCATACTTTGATTAAAACTAGTGGATGAAGGTACATAATTCATAGATGCAAAATCAAGGCATTGAATGGCATCTGACTAAAGGGGAGGCTGTTTGGATTGCTAATTAGTCTTGGAATATATAACAATTAAAAGAGAGAAATAAGTATAATTATCCTTGGCCACATTTCACATTTTCACCTTTCAATCAAAGTCAATTAACAAAGTAGCAGTTAGACCTAAAGAATGAATCAAATTATCTTAATTAATTAATCTTCTTTTTCCTTCTATCATTTCATATCTAATTAATTACGTAATTGCTAAATAGTATTTACATACATAATAATTCAAACAAAGAAATAATTATAACTATCCTTGTGCACATTTGACCCATCAATCAAAGTCAATTAATAAATCTGATTCCACCTGTTCACTCATAGTATTGGCATGCAATTTCCTTGAGAACTCTTGAAAAAGAGGATTACTCACACACCAATAAGGATTCTCATTTGTAACGTCCCTATCCAAATCATCTTCATTGAATAAGATGTTGTGGCATACATTAATTGGATGTATGTCATCTTCTTTCTTATCAGGATGCCAACAACCTTGGTTTGTATTTCTCCTTGAGTGTATCTAAATGCCATGAGTTATGAATTCTACTTGCATGTGGCTTGATTGCACAAGTAATAGTAAATGCTACATAATGGTACAAAATAAACTTATGCAAATGGAAATGAAATGACCCCATTTAGTTAGAAAATCAATATTTATCTGGCTTTCACTATTAAGTGATAGCTAGTCTAGCATTAAACAATAGCTATAAATTGTTTTTATCAGAACTTAACAGTGCTAGCACAGGTCTGTGTTGTTTTTTGGCTTAGTATTGACAGGTTTCCATGGCCTATTTACACTTCTTCAAACGCTTAAGCAAATATGGCATCTATTCCATTGATTGCTCTTAAAGAGCTTATGCCACCATTGCAATAACAAAATTACACTAATGCATGCATATGCAAAATATGTTCTATATTATAGGGTACACAAATAACAATAAGTATTTTAAAATTATAAAATGCAATTTGCATTATAAGAAACAAAAGTTCTTACTTAGGTTCTTTCTCGTCGAAATGAATCTACATAAGAATTATGTTTTGTTTTTATGAATAACATAGTATATGTCACTCACTGTACTCATTTGTCTAAATTGTCCTTGTAACAGGGATCGGTGCTTTCAACTGTATTTAAACAATCACGCACAAACTGCAACGTGAGGTTAGCATATTAACCTTCTCCTTTTTTTTTTGAAAAAAACAATGCAGAGTTTTCCAAATATGCGCTTCTAGGAAGATTTCCCATGGTTGTAGATGAAATAGTATATGTTTTTACAGTTTGCTCACTTCTCAATTTTGTCATTGTACTAGGAAAAATTACTTGTGCCTATAATAACAGCCAGAATTTGTACATTGCTACAAGTATACTTGATCATTCAATAGCAGATTGCAAGGTCAACTTTCCAAATTGTCTTTCTACTTTTCTTGAAATGCAATTGAAATTCTTCAATATAATGACTGCATAAATTTCTTTTTCATGTTTTCATTTTGTCATCTTGTATTCCTCATTTCTTTGAACACAAATGATTTAAAAGGCTGCTTGCACATATAGGAACAGGAAAATGCATTTTCCACAATTGCAATAGTAATTTGTCTTCGGAAAATAGAACAAGTTTTGCTTATGTGTTAACTAGTTATACTTCCTCTATACAATATCCATAGAATAGAATGGACTGCTAGAATGCAATTTTTAAATCCTTTTTACAGTTTCAAATAGCCTATAAAGTCATAAGTCTTTGTTTTATGTCAACTGGCTTTTACCTGTATGCATTTAAGGCAATTTTGTTCATAAGACTACTTATATCTGTGGCAAGTTGCTATGGACTGTGCAAGTGAACATATGTTTAATCTTCCTGTATTGCAAAAAAAGACCACAAAGTTAATTTCAAAAGATGACATGGCACATGAGTACAATGAATGATGTACTACGTTACTCATAGACATGACGCAATATTTTTCCATGGTCTTGTTTACATGCAAAATGACATTAACCACAATTTTTTTTTTGCTCACATTGCCAATTTCATTGTGTGCTTTAAACCTCTAAAGTAAGAGAAAATTGAGGAAAGAAACTATTTATTGCCTCAAGTAATTCGTTTCTGGTTCTGGACACTGTAACTATAACAAAGTCTGCTCAATCGCTGTAAACTCTCCTAGAACAAAGACTTGTAGAATAGAAAAACAATTTGCGCAGAGTAATAGTCATGCTTAACAAGTGACTTAAGTCTATAACAAATGAACAAAGCATCCTGGCTATACATGTCCACCAAGCCATTCCAGCAGTTTCTCATCCACCCACATGCTATTTAATGCATTTACTTTGCATTTATGCACTGTGTGCCTGCACCTCTGAGTTTTAATCTCTTTTTTTTATTATTTAATCAATCTATGCCTTGGCTTTTGCTCAATGGACCTATGCCTTTGCATTTTCCTGAAATTTTTAAAACTCCAATGATTTTTAAAGCTATTCCCACAAATAAGAAAAGCCATAGATCTTCTTTGATCAATCAATGCCTTTGCATTTCCTTGATTTTTTTAAAACAAAAATGATTTATGAAACTATTCTCTACATGCCACTTAATTCATGTTCCTGTGAATAGCTTTTAAAATCATTTTCTCTTTGAGAAAATCAGTCACTTAGAAGTACATAGAAACAAAGGAATCCAATTACACAAAACATTTAAAGACCATAGACTGAGATTGACAATGTGAGCAAAAAAGATTCTTAGCCACCATTTCTTGCATGTAAACAAAGCTACCTGAAAATATTGTTTTGTGTTTGTGGCATTGAAAGTATACATCATGCATTGTACTCATTTATCTAATTTGTCAATGTAACAGGAATAAGTACATACAATCCCAGTGGGGGACAGTGGATGACAAGGTCAGCTTGAAGAATTAATACTATTTTTCCCTTGTGCTTCTAAAAAATTGTTTGTTGTATAATATGTCACGTAGGCTTCTGCTACTACTCAACATCCATTTTCCAACATATATAGAGATTATTATCTTCCAAGATGCTCGACAACATGATTAATACTATAGAATGCTATTGAGTAAAAGCAAATAGGCGACATAGGAAAAAACTATAGATTTAGTAATCTAGATGATAGCTTTTGATACTATTCATACATAACATCTGCTATTTTCAAACACATTAGGATACAAAAGAAACAAAGAAAATGATAGACGTTGACACCTATGAATTGACAAAGCGCCCCCAAATATCAAACATTGACTATGCGCTTAAGAGTGAGGGGCTTTGCAGGTTAAGTACTTTTGCATACAATGTTGGCTATTGTTTGTTTGACTCATTACAAGTACTGCTTAACAATCACTACACATCAATTCAACTATGAAACAGAGCTATAGATTACTTCTTGAGTTGCCTTCAAAACAAGGACAACGAAGCAATAAAATCATACAACTATGAACTAGGCCCTGATACTCTATATACATTGCACAAAGTACATGATCCGCAAACGTATTTCCACAGAGTGCGATTATCTGCAAAGCCACAGGAAGATTGCACTGAAAGTGGATTGTGGGGTGACTTATTCTGCATTCACTGGATATCCAAATGTCTGAATATACAAATATGCCTTTGGTCAAGAACAACAGCAAGAAGGTACTTAGAGTTCAATAGTTCTGATTACACAAAATCAGTCTCTATACTATTTCATGACATGAATTCTTTAAGTGGACACTTTGAACCATTGTTAAAAATTGGAACACAAAACGTAACTTCAAAACCGCCCCTAGGTTCACATGAAATTAAAAAACTGTGCACAAAGTATCCTCGAATATCAAACATTGACAATGTCCTTAGAGCTAAAGGCCTTTGTAGATTAAGCACATTTGCATACAATGCTGGCGATTGTTTGATTGACTCGCTTCAAGTACTACTTAACAATCAGTACACCTCAACTCAATTACGAAATGGAGCTATAGATCATTTCCTAACTTGCCTTCAAAATAAGGACAAAGAAGCAATTAAATCATATAACAATGAACTAAATCCTGATACTTTATATACATTGCACAAAGTACATGACCAAGAAACATACTTCCGCAAAATGTGATTGTCTGCAAGACCATGCACAGACCATAGTGAATGTGGATTGTGGGGTGACTTGTTCTGCATTCACTGGATATCCAAATGGTTGAAAATACAAATAAGCGTCTGGTCATCAACAACATCAAGAAAGTACTTAGATTTTAATGATTCTGGATATACAGAATTAGTCTCTATACTGTTCCATGATACAAACCCTCTGGCTGAACATTTTGAGCCGCTTCTAAGAATCAAAGCCCAAAATCTAACTCGCCAATGCTCAACAAGCTTACTCCAACTTAAAAAGTTGATCAGAAGTGGTCCACAATACAAAATTACTTACTTGAACAAGACATATGCTTTGCCAAAAAAACAAGAAGAATTTGATACCATTTGTCACAGCAAACAATTTCAAACATAAATCAAAAATAAGACTTAATCACCTGAAGAATTTGATTAGAAAAGAAAAACAAAAAGAAAGTATACCTACCAGTCCAAAGAAAAAAAAAACATTGTCACCAATAGAAATTTATAAAACAGCAATACAAGATACACCAAAATACCCATGTGCAATTTTCCAAGCGCTCTGTTTCAACAAGGACATTAGGACATTCAAAGAAAAACAAAAAGAACTATACTGTAAGCTACTACAATCAGATTCCTTAGCATTCATAGATTTCATATGCCATGTATGCTACTTTGCATTGAAACAGTCCACTATTCCAAAGTATGCTACCCCACAGAAAATAAGAACTAATAGACCATTGTGCTATGTGCAAAATTTAACTCAGCTAGAAGAATGACTTGTCTCACTTAGAATTGCATTTGCACAAATTTGGGAACTAGGGTTCAAAAGGTCTCAGATAGGCCTAACAGGTTCTGTTATAAATGTTTATGTTGACATGAACATTGTACAAAGAGCATTACCGCAATCAATTAACAACACACAAACAATTGTTGTTTCATTGAAAAGGCACTTACAATACAAAAATGCATTTCAAAAAGGCATGGTGTGCCCAAATGTCATCATGCAAACTTTGACTCAATTAACAAGGACGCCATTGTACAAAATGCACAAAGTCCACATAAACCAAGATTGGCAAGAAGTTCTCTAATGCACTCAAGAAAACGAAGACAATAGTCCACAAAATACAAGTGAAATAGAATCAGATAGTGAAATGGAAAATGAAAACCCATCAAAAACATTGATACATGGATTTACTAAGTCTAGAAGTATCCATCCATATATTGATTCATGTATATATGTGACTATGTATACATGCACCTATCAGTATATGTATAGATGTTTCTATCGATACATGTAGACATTGGTATATGCATATATGCATCTCTGAATACTATGCATGAATACATGTATGTATGGATATATGGATTCTATGCATGCCTACATGTATATCATGTATCACAACAACATTTGCACCATACGGAACAAAGAAAGATATGAACAAAATATCGTGGTTACGCAGTCAAACAGAGGGCTTTCTAGATAATTATACAGTGATGCACACATCCATGCTCTCCAACATATTAACATGCACATGGTTTTCTATTGCTACTTTGTTATTTCGCTTTCATTAACAACTAATATGTACAAAAGCATAATTGTATTTATTTATTTCTTTTTATTTCTGTGTATTTAAACACTAGTTAGCAGCTACCTAATTAGTTACATATCAGATGAAACAAGGCTAAATGAGAAATATGGAACTGACTAGATTGACATGAGTCAAATGTCAAGTGGTCCTATTA
>VDFB02216406.1:0-17528 GCA_007258455.2 Sequoia sempervirens
ACTATACAAGGTGGGGTTCGATGAAATTTTTGTGTGATATATTTTAAATGTTTCATTGCTTCCAAAGCAAAACATTTAAAATGAAATATTTGACAAGGCCTGGGGGGAATTCATTAAAAATGAGCAAAAGCAAAGAAATTAGGGCAACTAGTCAAGTCAGGAGTAGGCTATGCAGCATACAAAATGGTATACCCATCCATGGCCTTCCTGCCTCTAACGGTCTATCAGTTGTCAGAATGATAGGACCCATCCCGTGCCATCGCCAGTAGCCTGCCTTCCGTGCAGAAAATAACCTAATTTGTAACCCTCACATTTTTTTATTTTTGAGCCCACATACAGCGATTAAACTTTTATATATGTTTTGTTTAATATATTTAAAAAATATTTTATAAATTATTTATAAAATATTTTTTTAATATATTAAACAAATATATATAAACTCTTTAATATTTTTTATTAGTGATTTTAATGGTATATTAAAAAAAAATCATATTTTGATAGTTGAATACATTCAAAATATTTCTAATATATTTCTAATTTAAAATATATATTGTTTAATTTTTTAAATATATATTTTTTTTCGAAAATATATTTTTATTTTTTATAAATATATTATACATACAAAATTACATAATCAATAATAGATAATAGATTTTGGTGAATATATCTAGGTATGTTAATACAATACACTAAAAAGTACATGCATTACAGCGAGCGCCTGGGTGGGCTCCCCCTACCACCTTTCTTTTCTCATCCCCGAACTGACTTGCTAGGAGAGCCATCTAGGAGTTGAGGTGGTGAAAAGGAAGGGGCTATGGGGAACGTAGGTGGGTGTGACTAGGAGGCTGGTCACATGATGGAAGCGGCAATTTTCTTCACAGAGCTCAAGGATATTGTAGGCATCATTCTCTGAAGGCAGTTTCATGTAGATTAAATGTGGCATGTGTGGAGGGAAGTCATTTGGGTCCCATAGGCTTCTTTGGCCTCGTGGACGTCATTAAAAATTTTCATTTCATTCCATTTCATATTGGTTGGTGGTGACTTTAGTGGTGGACATTTGCAACAAAATTTATTTGTTCTGGCGATGGTGTTCATGGTGAAGAGATATCTCTCTATCATTGAAGTCTCTGTGGATGGCCTGGCGAAGTTTGGTGTGGACACGCTAATCTCTCTGAAATATTTGGCTAGACAAGCCTCCTTCAAAGAAGTTAAAGACCAATGACTGAAGCGGATTCTCTTAAACAAGGACCCGTTAGTTCTGGTGGTGACCAAAATGATCCTGGGAGATGGTCATTTGGCTAACAAGGAGTTCGTAAGGGACAATCTACACATCTCCTCCTAGTTTTTGGCATCTCTTCTGGACAACAGTGAGTCCAAGGCTGTGGCTAAACTGTTATTGGTTAAGATGTTTCACAAGGATTTGGTGGGAGGGGTAAATGAAGTGTTGAGTTTTATGGTGGAGGGCAGAGGCTTCCCAAGACCGAGTGACTTTACAGCTATTCGAGGTTCAGACGAGGTCGTAAAGCTTTTCCCATTCCTTCTTGACTTGAGCGGTCCAGCATTGAGCAGACACAGAATGGTGGCGGTGATGGCCATTGAATTCCTAAAGAAATTCTTTGGCCTGATGGTTGTGGGTGATGTCGAGTGGGTAAAAGTCTTTGAATATTTTGTTGTTTTAAATAATTTCCTATGAATGCATTGTATAGTTGTTGGTTCTGATAATTTTTAGAGTTTATCTCTATGGTCCAATGGCGTCTTTCAGTCCTGGAGTTTATAAATTTGATCTCTAATGGCTAGTTTGGGAGTTTTGGGTGATTGTGGATTCGTATGTGTGTGTATGAAATATTGGATTAATTAAACAGAGATCAAACACATGTTAATAAAACATTAAATCGAAAAGATGAAAAGAAGCAGAATAATGCAAACCGTAATCACAGCTTCTCGAAACCGTCTTATCCTCCTCTATCTTCAGCGTTTCGTTGTTTTCTAGGTAGCTCTCAGATCAACAGATCAGGCTCAACAAAATGACAGCTAAAGAACGAGATTCTAAATGCAAAACTAAGCTGGATGCAAAAGCTATGCTAAAATGAAAGATATTACTGTGATATCGAAACTGACATGAATGCAAATGCTGGTTGAGTTTATGCGTGCGTAAATGAGTATACGAAGTGTAACCAAAGCTTGGATTTGTGCCGGAATTTATAGAGTTTTCGAACGGATATGATTGGCTAAATCAATCGACGGTCCAGATTAAGCTTGTTTCGAACAAACGGCGGGAGATTTTTGAAAGTGGAGAGGGAGATGGAAGGTTTCCCTTTTTCTTCAATTTTCGTCATTGAGTTTCGAAGGGAAACTTCCATCTCGAAGGATAAGATGCGAACTTGGAAGGGTGAGTTAGTACGAGTTAGAAATTAAATAAAATAAATTTATTTAATTTAGAAGTGGAGATGAAAATGGAAACCCACATAATTAATAAAATCATATTTAATTATGTTTAAAAATGAAATTAGGGGAAAATATTAAATATGATATTTAATATTTAATTCGAATATGGGATGGAGAATATTCCATTATTTGAATATTCAAAAATATTCAAACTTTAGAATAAAATGATAATTAAATATAAATAAATTATAAAAATTTATTTAATTTAATTAAGCGGAGGGTAGAAATGTTAGTAATTAAATAAAATTCTTTATTTAATTTAAGGTAGAAGAATTTAGAATATTAACGATATAAATAAATAATTAAATTTATTTATATGTAGATGACATTAAAGGAATTAATTAAATAAATCATATTTAATTAATTAACAAGCTTAATCATGACCATTTTTAGACATATATAGTATGTTTAGGGTCAGGGTCGAACCCTTATGGCATTTTGGGTTGGTAGTTGGCTTGGATGGCGGGGTGGTGTTTTTTGGATGGATGGGTCTCCCTGTCTTTGGCTGGTTGGGTCTTGTTTTGACCATCTTCGAGGTGGTTTTTGGTAGTGGTGGTTGGGATGGGTTTGCTGGTAATCAATGGCGGAAGCTTTCCTGCGTTTGCAGATGGTTGTACATTTTTTAATCTAATATATAAATCAATCTTGTGAATCAAAATAAAAATCTATAAAATATTATATTAATTAGTTGTATTGTTTGTTATTGTTTAAATTATGATATAATTGGTTTTATTTTATGATTATAAATAAGGTTTTTATTTTAGGTAATGCATAAACAATAATGTGATCATCTTAGATCTAAAACATAAATCAAAAGGTATAGATATATAATTTTCAAAATTACATCTATATTTGATCTTTAATAAAAACATAAACTAATATAATTTAATTAACAACAATCTAAATCCCAACCCTACTATTAAGCCCAATCTTAAGCCTAACAATAACCCTAAGTGAACACTTATCCCAATTGAACCTTAACCCTGATTTAGCCCAAACCCTAACCTTAACCCTAACCCTAATTGAACCCTAACCCTAATTAAACTCTAGCCCTGATTGAAATCTAACCCTAATTAAACTCTAGCCCTAATTGAACTCCAACCCTAACCTAAACCCTATTTTTTCCTAACCCTAGTATCTCACAAATACAGGATTGAGACCTTTCCAACTCTTGTAAACCTTATTGGATAGTGATAAAAGCTACCTTATCTTTCATTAAGGTAGAAAATTTTTTTATACAACATGCCCCTTGAAAATTGGAGATAGGCACTGCAAAAAGAATGTAAACACTAATGAAAATTGTCAGTGGTATTGTGGAAGATGTGATCAAACTTTCCCTGAATGTGATTATAAATATATACTTCAATGCAAAGTGCAAGACCATACTTCATTCACTTGGATTGCAACTTTTGAATAAGTGGTAGAAGAAATTATGGGTGTTACAACAAAAGAATTGAACATTTTGAAGCATGAAAAACAAGATGATGTTAAGTTTTCACACATTATACGAGTCCCTTTCAATAGATACATATTTAAACTTCAAGTGAAAAAAGAGACTTATATACTTGAACAAAGGATTAAATGCAGTCATAAAAATAACAAAGTTTGATTATTCATCTGAGAGCAAAGCTTTATTAGACTCAATTGCAAAGCTATAGGTTTCATAACATTCAAATGCTTGAATGTATATAATGTTAACGATGTATTCAAACATTTGAAAAAAAAATAGTGGATATATCTAAGTTAGTTAATGCCATTTTGTCATGATATACTTCTTTGATGGTGTCAATACTAAATCTAATGATTGATGAACATTTATGCTTTTAAATTTATTGTTCTTGGTTGATTGTTGTTATAGACAAGTTGGTATGATTTCAAATTTGAATGTGTACCCTTATATATGGGAATTGAGATAAATAATGACACAAACAATAATGAAATCAAATTGATTGCTTTCCAAATTCATATTCATGAAAATGTAAGCATTTTTTTCAAGTCAATGAGCATCTTGATAAAGATAACTTTGTGTTTACATATATTATTAATTAATATGGTATGCTAGTTAATTAAATTATTAACTATATTTTATTTGTGTATATTGAATTGTTAAAAGATGTAAAATCTTAATACTAAATATATAGGAAAATGGTTAAAATTACATATTTTTCAAAAATAAAATATAGTGTGTAATTTAAAATACAAATTACTATAATTCTTATAATATTTATATTATTATTTATTGAATATTTTATAGAATTTAAACTAAAAATTAGCCTCCCCCTCTCACTCTCCCTCTCTCCCCCTCTCCCCCTCTCTACATATATCTCCCTCTTCCCCATCTTCTATCTCTCCCTCTACATATCTCTCTCCCTTTCTCCCTCCCTCTATCTCTCCCCATCTCTCCTTGATCTTTTGCTCCTCCACATGCCCTATGCCCTAAACCCTAAGTGAACATTATATGCCATGGGTTATATTTATTAATGTCTTAATATTAGTTCATAAATTGAACATTAATTATAAATATTTTAAAATAAATTAAGTATTTCAATATAAAATTTTAATATTTGACATTACAAATAAAATTAAACTAAATTCTAATTTTTAAAATCCATAAAATATTTATTATCTATTTAGTTTTACTAATTATCTAATAAAATTAAATTAAATTAAATTAAATATTCATTTTATATTAATTAAGCAATTATTAGTGGGAATTTTTAGAATAAAATTAACAAATAATATCTATATAAAATCCAACTTTTTCTATTTTTTTTAACATTGTCCGTCATTTCGTTTTCAAAATTATACTAAATTCTGAATATCATGAATTAAACACAAAGAGCTTTGTTCTGTTCTAATCCTAACCCTAGTTGAAGCCCTAACCCTATTTGGACTCTAGCCGCCCTGGTGAACACTGAAATCTAATTGTAATTGACCACTAAGCATGGTGAATTCTACCCCTAACCCTAACCTAACTCTAACTAAACCCTAAACCCAACTCTAATCCAAGCCTAACCCAAACCTACTTGATTCATAATCCCAGCTATTTAAACCCTAATTTAACTTTAAAACCTTAATTAGTATTAACCCTAATTGAACATTTATTGAACAATGGTCCTAATTTTTACCATAACCCTAGCTTTACAAGACTTCTGAGTTGAACTCTAATCCTAACCCTAACACTAATTCTTATCCTAATTGAACCTTAACCCCAACCCTAACCTTATCCTTGACCCTATTTGAACTCTTATTGAATTCATAACCTTAATTAAACCCCAACCTCATCCTCAATCCTAACCCAAATTGAACATTAATTGAACCCTAAACCTAAATTGAACATTAATTGAACCCTAAACCTAACCCTAAGTGAGCACTAATCCTAATTGAACTCTAACTTTTTAGTTGAAAATATTAAAGTGCCTTATATTTTCCCATTCATTGTCATTTATCATTCAATTCCTAATAGAACTCCAAAAAGTTATACTTTATAATGTTTTAATACACACCTAATATTAAGGGTTTAGAGTTTAAGGGTTAAGGGTTTAGGGTTAAGGGGGGAGAGATAGAGGGAGTGAGTGAGTGACCCATTTACATATTATTCTTTTATTCTTCATCAATTAAATATTTAGTTACCCATTTACTGTTAGCAGAAATGACCCAAGAATTTAATAGAATGGACTACTCATATAATACCTTACATTATGGAGCTCCATTCTCTGATATATTACTACTTATCAAATCCTTTGTAAATAATTGTAAACTTATGACTCCATTTAAGCATTTAATTGATTTTCTTGAATCAAAGCAAAAACATAGACACACAATTGAACAAATTCTCAAAAGAAGAATAAAATCATTAACATTTCATTCAAAATTCACTCAAATCCACATAAGGAGAGAAAATATATTAGAATTATACATTTATTCATGCTTATAAGTCATATGCATACAATTTAAGATAATTTGCATATATTCATCCAAAACTCAAAGCAGGCTATCTATTCTATTAAAGATGCGCTTGGGGTTTTAACAACGATGGCACCACATATATCACTTCCTCATTGGGGACATATATCTTTCTACCCATATATTCAACTCAAAACCTAGCTAGAGCTTTCATAAGTTCTCTCCCTACAAATGAGCTTTGAATTCCATTTTATATGACAAGGCAACAAGCTTCAGGCTCAAATGTAATTTCACCACAAATTTTCATTTGAACAAAATCTCCATTGCATTTGACTTTCATTTCAAAACTTCCCACACGTTGAATCTGCGTGCAAAACATAGTGCATGAACTGGGGAAAGCTAAAAGAAAAGGGAACACAAATTGTCATCAAAATCCCCTTTGTCGCTATCCACGCAAAAATATAGGCAACCAAATTGCCACGAAGGCACCACAACAACTTCTTATTTACCCGCCACCCTGCCCTTACCAACACTCAGACCCTGGTATACATGCCCACTTCTAGTTGTTGCCCAATACGGTAGACCCTCAGCCTCCTCTTCTTTCTTGTCCTTGCCCAATATGGTTCTAGTCCGTCTGCTTGGAGTTTTAACAGCCAATGGCACCACAGATATCACTTCCTCATCAGAGGGAAGACCGTGATTGAAGCGAGCTAAATACCGATAGTAGTCGGAGTCGGTCTCGGTTACATCATCAGAAGTGTTGCTCGTAAGGTCAATGGGAGAGTGTTGGCATCCATAGGAGCCATGCCCATACCTTATTTTCCTACCGACACTAGTAATAGAGCACACTGACTGCTTGCCTTTGTCATCTACCAGTTGAGCAGCAACATCTTGGAATTGCAACCTTCTACTGCATCTAGTGGGCACAAGCTTGGGCTTGTCAACCAAAGCACCTTCCTGAATAGCAGGACCGAGATTTTGTGAGCTCAAACGGACATACCTCCTTATTGACTTACTCATTTTCTCTTATCAGACAAGCACTCAAACTTGATTAGACTCAGCCCACAAAGTGCTCTAACTGCTACAAGAATGAAACTATTAGCAGTTAATTCCTCTTGTATTTATCGTACGAGGTAATGGAAACCTTCATCAATGCTTAGTAAAAATGCATGTGCAAACATGGAAATTTGGCGGCGTATGTACTGTCACCGTTTAACTAGAGCTGCATGAGAATCTGTAGATCACCCTTCATGATTGCCAACAACATCTTCACACAGATTGAGATTGACGTGACTACACAAGCAAGGAATAATTCATTAATGCTTCACCAGTTGTACGATAAAATGACCACCATGTGCCATTTTCCAACTTTGAATACTGCCCGTTGATCTCCTGAAGAGTTGGCAGATCAAACGGTTTATCTCGAACTAACTCGGTTTGACATCCAACGAAGCATCGTTCACCTTCCTCATGACCAATAACATTAATCCATGTCAGCAGGTCCTATGCACTTTGCAAACTAAATGACTGGAGCTACGCATCACAATCTCGTTGACCTCGTGGCTTTTAACCAACCTTCATCTTCCTCCTACGAGCTAGCAGGGAACAACAAAGATTTACATTAGCTTTTGATCTTGGTTGTCGATCTAAAACCATAGGTTATGAGCTCAATAGTGGAGATTGGGCCCCACATTCCATACAAGACACACATCTGCCTTTTGTTTACCTCACGCCAAATAAGAGGGTGACACCTTAGGTATGCGAGTTGGTGGGGTACGATCAAGATCTTCTCCCATATCTTTGAATTTGAAAAACCTACATATTACACGGTTAGTATTTAATGAAAGGCTTTGGCTAAGCCATCCGCGACATGACCACTGGGGTTAATGGCTTAGGCTTACGTCACCGGATTAAAATTAAAACCCAACTTTGATTTTAATACTTTATTTCCTTCGTAGGGTTTTATTTCCTAAGTCTCGGTTGGCCCCGTGTTTCATCTTTTAAAAAAAAACTTATGTTGTTGTTTGTCATCTGCCTAGTAATGCCCACTTCTCGTTTTAATGAATTTTTTATTTTGCAAGGGTTGATTTAGTGCTGTTGTTGATCTATTTCCTACAGATATCAACGGTGCCTGCCATCTCGTGATTGGGAATTGAAGGATCACGAAATCACGGGTGGGTGCCACGTGTCCTATCCGAGGGATTAGATTTGTGCTATCACTGACCAACTGCCATTTGATTTGAGCCGTTCTCCACCATCCCGTGATGGTGCTTGGGTTGATTGTAAAATCATAGGTGAGCACCATGTGTCTCATCCAATGAAGCCTAAAGAGTAAAAGAAACATGATTGGGAATTGAAGGATCACGAAATCACGGGCGGGCGCCACGTGTCCTATCCAGGGGATTAGATTTGCGCTATCACTAACCAACTACCATTTGATCTGATTCGTTCCCCACCATCCCACGATGGTGCTTGGGTTGATTGTGAAATCACAGGTGAGCGCCATGTGTCTCATCCAATGAAGCCTAAAGAGTAAAAGAAACACTAGCCAGCTTTAAATGTATTAAGGGGTGGATTACTAAAGTGTTCTCGAGATGCACATGTTCTAAATCGATGGATATGTTATAATCTCACTGGAAAAGCTACACGATGGAAAAGTTGCTTGAAGGTTAATGACATGGCTGGTGACTGTGTTAAAGGAACGAGATCATTGATGCTCAGGATCAACAGTTGCCCGCCATCGCGCGATCAGAAGTTTCAGGATTGTGATATCGTGGGAAACCTCCACATGGACTTCCTTCATAGTGTATGGTAAGGTGGGACCCTTATCGTCATGTTGGAAATTGTGTCAACTTGTTTTGAAGGTGGTCGTCAATGATTTGATCAAGTTGAAGAATCGATGGCTCAAATTTAAATCTGCATCAAATATGGTTGGAGTCATTCGTGCACCACGAAATTGAGCTTTAATGGTGGATGAGACACTTGCTGGCGTAATTTAATCGACAATAAAATCAATTTTCCTGCTTGGTCTGTATCACAAAGCATTCAACTTTTTCGCGGAACAGTTTTAGAGCCGAAGGTAGAATTGCAAGTTTTTGTAGCCAGAATTTAGGAGTTCTGCGAACAAAGTTGTGAGTTTATTTTATGTGTCTCCCAGTCATTTTGCATTTTAATTTGGGAAAGGATTAGTTGGATGTGATGTGAGCTTGTTGATGAATGTGTTAGGGCTATAGTTTAATTATAGTTGTGAGAAATTACAGTGTTTTGTCCTGTAATTTTCTATCTCTGGTTAGTCCTAGCTATCTAAATTATAACATTGTAAAGAAGCCCTAGTTTGTATGAGATGGCACCACCCAAGCAACATTCTGGCCAGACTGAATATTTGAAACGAAACCTGTATGATGATTTCCTGGATCAATTTCCCTTGTCAACAAATGATAGGAGGAAGGGATTGGTCCTAATGCGATGGAAAATCCTGGGGGAAGGGTTAGTGTATAATTGCTCCAACATTGTCGATGCTAGGGTTCCCCTCACTGGATTGGAATTTTTTAGATTGTGGTATAGATAGAGGAATTTTCCTCACCCTTTTTTAAATGGATGGATGTATGATATGGGGAAGCTGGTGGTACCAAATGTATTCCCTGATGTAGACCTACTTAGGACAGTGGCTGCAAGATATGACCCTGTTACACATAATTAGAGACAATAATGGAAAGGTTCTATTAAGCATTAACAGAGAAGAGGTCCAACATATTTTTGACTTGAGTGAACCGAGTGAAGACTTGGTTCCTATCAACCTTGAGGAAATGAAGCAAGAGTATGCAAAGCTGAAATCTCTTTTTAGAGCAAGGTTGCTTCCACCTCATCTGGCTAGGGAAGGAGGTTCAAAATTTCATATCATCCCCAGTGACCAGGAACCTTTCAAATTAAATTATTTTTCAAACCATTTCCTGGCCACTTTCTATTCTTTATGTCATATTTTGGGTTTCAGTCCTGGTATGGTAATGCCCATTACTTATATGTTCATGGGGGTGCAAATACAACACCCTAACTTCTCTGTGACCTATGACTTCGCTTCTTTCTTGGCTGAGAGGATGCATGAAGGGTTGTCAAAGCTACAAAACAATGATACTGACACTCAATTCTTTTGGTATTCTATGCTAATGCATATGTTTTTGTTTAAGAATGCTGAATTTTTCTCTGAGAGGATGAAATTAAGGCAATTAGTTGATGGAGAAAGATTACCAATATAGATATGGGCTATAGATTTATCTTGTAATAAGGAAAGCACTAGTTATGTGCAATTTGATAATTTTTTTGCTTCCAGATTAAGGGCTAGATTAATAGTGAATATACATAGGATCCCTGAGGAATTACATGATTTCCTCATACCAAAGGAGAGGAAGCCAGAATTGAAGGTTTACCATAATTGGGGTGACATTATCCCATACCCAGTCAGCACTATCTTGAGAGTATATAGTTTTCAGGGAGCCCCTCATATACTGCCATACAATGTGCCACCAAGAGTGGGATTTGTAGAATTTATGTGACAGATAGGTTGTATTCATGAGGACAACCTCACTGGAAGGGGTAAGGGAACATTTTTCCCAGATTATACAGTGGTGTTTGATTTTGTATTTTCAAAGGGAGGCTGGATGCATTTTGATAATTTCTTTAATGATTACCATTTGAGGTGTGGACCAAAGTGGCAGCATGATCCTGAGGGTTTCTTTGCTCATTTCAGACAAAGAATAAAAGATGGAAAATTTGTGCATGAGCTCAATTTCCCTGAAGACTTGATTAGAAATGAATTTGATTTGAATAGACAAGAGTTGAACAAGGAGAAATGGATAGCTTATGGTAAGCTACTAGATGTTGTGCACAAAATGGATCTGAAATATGATCCACTATTGGAGTTTAGTCCCCACCATAAGAAAATTGATTTTCTAATGGGAAACTTCAAGGAAATTATGGGCACATTGAGGACAAAAAATATAAATTTAAAATTGAGTCTGGGTGTACAAGAGCAAGGTGCCAAACCAATTGAAACAAGGCCAACATACCAGCCTACAAAAAGGTGGCCCATTTATAGGAGGAAAAAGGATAGTAGCAGTGATGAAGAAGAAGTGGACAGAAAAGGAAAACAGATTATGAAATTGCCTCCACAACCAAGTCCAAAAATCAAAGTGCCTGGGGAAATCAAAATTATTGATTTAGAATCATCACCAAAAGACAATCCCTCATCACCACCATCTAATCCAAGCCCTAAGAGGCAAAGAATTGATCAACCACAGGAGGATTTGATGGATGAAATTATTGTTACTGATCAAGACATGGAAGTTGGTATGCCTTCCCCTGCTAGGCCAGCTGAATTAGTTTTATCTGATTTAGATATGAAAGGTAAAAGTGTAAAAGATGCAAGAATGGAGGCATGCAAGGAGTTTCTAGATGACAATACATTTGTAAAAAGTCATGTATTCTTGAAATTGGTATGGAGGATGAAGTTTGAAGAGTATCAAGATAAATGTAGGAAGAGAAGAGAACTAAGGCCTAACAGGTCAGACTAGGAGAATGATGAGGAGGTAAAAGCTGAATTAATGGAAGAATTCAAAAATATCACTCCTAAAGAAGGAAGAAAATTGGTGAGTCAGGATGGTGTATTAATTCTTCCTGAATGGGACAATGCAGATGCAGTAGCCTTTAATGCTATTATGAAGTCTAAGAATCCCTTTCAAGACTCTGAAGAAGAGGTCAAGGCAACATTGCAAAACTCTGCTTTCAGTGAGGAATATGAAACTCTGGCAATTTGGGCATTGGCCCCACAAGGGAGAAAACCAGATGTTTCTGATATTAATCCAAATTTCAAGGGAGGATTGATAATAAAGAGAGCTTCAGATACCTCAACCACTGAGGCCACTAATTTGACTATGAATGTGGCCAAATTGGCCCAAAAGACTGTTGAAAGGGAGGAAGCTGAAAGGAAGAGCTTAATGGAAAAATATAACCTTTTGATTGAGGAGTACATCAAGATGCAGCAGAAAAATGTTGAGTTGCAAACTGAAGTAGAGAGGCTTAGGTATAAGCAGATTAGGGAGACATCAAGTGCTCCAGGAACCAGTACATTACCTTCCATAGTAGGGTCAGTGCCTCCTTCTTCTCCAATTGTTTCCACACCAGGATCTCCTAGTCAGAATCTTGTCCTCACCCTTTCTTTAGACAAAGTTGAAGAAGAAATAGAGTGCTCTGTTGATCCTACAAAGAAGCAACTCTTGCAAAAAATTGATGAATTGCAGGCATCATTAAATAAAAGTGATGAGGGATCTCTCTTAAAGAAAAATAAAATTGTTACTACTGTTTTGAGGCATTTAAATGAAAAGGCTGATAGAAAATTGCTATCTATACATTCTTTATATTATTTGTTGTTAGCAGCAATAAATAATATTGATAGGAATCAGGAAGTAGCGATACCAATAATTGAAAATTGGATCCCTAGGGCCAATGATCTAGATATCATGTACAAGGCCTCAAGGTTTGATATAAATAATAGGCCCCAATCATTAAAGCCTACTCATGTGTTAGTAAAATCATTGCAAGGTTTTCATACCTTACCAAATGACTTGAGTAGGAAGATTAGGGAGCTGGTGAAGAATTTCAATGATTGGGGTAACACATTGTTACCTGATGTAATTGATGAGCAGGGGAAGATCAGGTCATTTCAACAATGGCAGACTCAAGAAAGTGAGGCCATCAATGATCAAATCAATTCAATTTGTGATCACTCAGACAATGATTTGTTGGTGAGTTGTATGGACAAAATCATTAGTACCAGCTCATTTTTGGAATCTTTTGAAAGGGATGTGAATCAGGTAGCGGTAAAATACACACCTTATAATACCAAGGTGGATGAGGTAATTAATTTTGACTAGGCGACTGATGATGAATACCAGAATTGGGTAACTAAATATTTGAATGAGGAGGAGTAAAAGGAGTGAACTACTAACAGGTGGCAGATTAGATGTTGTGGTTGCAACGGTTCCAATTTTGTGTTGACGGCTTTCTCGGTGTGGTTTTCTTGTGGTTTTTTGCATCAACGTTCCTCAACTAATATGATGAACAAGAATTATTTTCAAGGTGGTGGTTGTTGTAACAAATTTTGGAATATCACCAGGTGCTCCAATTGACTGGTGACAGGTGTACTTTTAGGCCCAGTGCTTGTTTTCTCCTTCATTTTCTATAAGAAGGATTTCAAGGCTAGAAGTACGGGTTAGCAAGTTAGATAATTTTTGTCGAGTCTAGGTGAAGTTACAGAGTGAATTGTAAAGTTCGATGGTTTTAGAGAAATGCAATTTAGGTTTTGAGTCATTTTGTAACAGGTTTTGGGTTCATAGAGATTTAATGTTGTATAACAGTACTAGCATTTGAGTCGAAATAAAAATTCGAGCTCATGTCTCTCCATTGTACATGCATATCTAAACTTTGAATGAAATAACTAAGGGTTGTTTTATCCATCTCACTGTTTTGGTGTGTATAATTCTATTTAAGCTTTAATTCAAGGAATTAATCAAAATGCTTGAATGAGATTATAGACAGATATGTGATGTATAAGGATTTGATAAGTAATCCTGGGTTAGAATGCATACTAATGAAATTGTAATGCAATATTGTCAGGGATCTTATATGTGATGTATTAAATCTATTATAAACCTCTAGATGCTTATGAATTTGACTCCTGCAATGGATATATGGCACTAATCTAAGTTGCAATTATTAGTGTAGTTTAGTATTTGTTTGTCTTTTCCTACAACTTGCTAAAAATTGCAAATCATTGACTATATTATACAATGGATTGTGTTTAGTTATCTCATGCTCCAAATAGTTGATATTGTCTATGAACAACCAATTCTAGTTGATATTATCTTATCATGTTGAGCTATTAAGTGAGATCATCGCTATTGTTAATGTTGTTTATAATAATAGTCGCGGAGGTTGTAAACACATTAGGGATCACCCTCAGGGTCTTCTTGAGCTCAAAGTGTAGGAGTCTTTTAATTCCTCGTCCACGGTTGGTCTGGAGTCCTTGAGAGCTACGCAGTGGAATTGTAAGAATTTCGCTAGGTAGATTAGAAGACAAAACTGGATTTATTGTAAAATAACCAACATACCGTCCAACCAACTTGAACAACCACTCAACAACCACCTCTACAAGTACGACTTTTTAATCTTTTATGATCACATGGAAACATAAAACACACTAATTTCAGGTTGTTAACATCACTATTGAAATGTTTTAATTTTTTGACCTTTCAAACATTAAAAGTACATCATTAAATTAATTAATGTAATGGCATAAAAATTAAAAACATCATGAATTAATTATGTGACCACATAAAGTCAAATAATTCTATCAAAGAAATTAATATCAAATAGATAATATAATGCAGCATAACATACATGTCATTGATCTTCTTCTTCATCCGCTCTTGAGTGCAGTATCATCAATCCAAATTAGATGTGTAAGGATTGGTCATATCATCATCATCATCGCCGATGCTCGATTTCAGCATTTCATCATCTACGGATATCATCTTCATGAACATTAACTCCTACATCATCGCCAGTCTAGTTCCTCCTCTTCGACATCTTCATCAGGGAAATCATCAACTAACTGTTGATCTTGATCATCATCTACATCATCTTCTAGTTCTTCGGTATCTTCTTCTTCCACCACATTATACTTTACCGGCCTTCCTCTTGGATTATGTCTAACAACAAATTACCAACCTGGTTTACCTGGAACCTCTGAGTGAAATACCTTCTCACATTATCTTGGAAGAACATAGGGCTCATTTCCAACTCACTTGATCAACCTTGTATTAACCATGGTAAATCCATTATCATGTTCAATAATAGTTCTCTCAGGATCATTTTCATTCAATTGTAGCCTCTACCATAGGACGACAAAAAAATTTAATCTGAAGCACTTAAAGTCACACTCAAGTATATCATCCAAAATCCCATAGTATCGATTTTCTTAGACTTATGGATGTACGTCGCTTCTAGATGAAAAATTAATCACCTGAAAGACTGTAGTTATACTAGAATCACAAGTTTTCTTCATGTCATCCAACATTTTGATTCAAAATTTATGACCATTGCAACACATAGCCTTGTGGTGTTTCACCTACAATATGTCAAACATGTAAACATTATTGCAATATCGTCAGTTGATAAGCATATTTATTCTTGGCCGAATGTATGCAAAGAAAACAATCTCAACATATATATATATATATATATATCAATATACTTGAAAATAATATGGGTGATTAATATATTTATACGTACCTGTTTATCTCTTAAACCATATGCTAAATCAATTTCCCTTTGTGTAGCATTGGAATCTCCATTATGATGAGCTTCTTTAACCAATGAAGCCACACCTTCCCATGTTAATGTGTGACCAGATTGTTGACATCGTTCAATCCATACCATCATCCAATCAAGATTTTTGGCAATGTACAAATGTAGTGCATCCCACTCTCAACCAACTGTATCAAAAAAAATTGAAATTCACAAATGACGTATAATTAGTTAAATACCACAGTATACGACCTTAATTTATAATTGTTGTATATTAAAGATTAAAAATTAAATAAGTACAATATACATAAAAACCATATGTAAAATTTATTCCAATTAATCTCCATAACCATCTTATAATTATCTCTCACTTTCCTCAATCTACCTTTCCCCATCAGGTACTCCCCTTCCAATTTGTTAATGGAGTTGAGATCCCAAATGCGATCTACATGGATCTTTGCTACAAACTTAGGAAGATATTCACTAATGTACACCATGGTCTTGTATACCATATATCCCTCCACCATAGAACCCTCAGGATGTGCTCTTTGTCTAACCAAAGCTTTCAAAAATTTCAAGTGCCTCTCAACCATCCACATTGACCTTGTGTTTACAGGTCCACATAATTCAATCTCCTCAACTTGGTGTATGAGGTAGTGTTCTTGTGCATTGAAAAATGTTGAAGGTAGACACTTTTGCATTTCACACATTAGACGAAGAATTTTTCTCTTCCAATAATTTATATCTTCTTTATAGTTTCTTTAGATGAAGCAACCATCACAAAGTGATTGAGGCACAAATATATTACTTGAGATTTAACAAAAATATACAATATATTACATAACAAGTAAAACAGTAAATTATAAGATGTATACAATGAATTGAACAAATCTAAGCTACTTACCTCATGTATTTTACAAAGATCATATATAACTTGCTTGGCATTGTTGTCAAAGTTGTCTAGGAGAGATAAGTGAGAGCGTCTTTGTGCCATGATTATAAAATGATCTTTCATTATTTTTCCAAAATTAGTAAACATAATACACTGAAAAGTGCATGCATTATACAAGTGTATATAATATACCAGAATAATTACCTTAATGAAGGTATGCCAATCATGCATTTTCATCCCTGACCCAAATTCACCTTTCTTTGTTATTATATTGTTTATGTTCGCAGCAAATCCTGTGGGAAATCGAATTTTTTGTATGACTTCTTTTTATAGCATTGCTTTGCTGCTCTGTTAATAACCAAGGAAGGGCACTTATATTAATTTGGTCTCCATCATTATTTAATTGAATGACATTTTTTCATTGCATGATTGGCTTCCTGAATGTCACTACAATTTTTGACAATTTTTTCTTTGTCATGCCTTCCATCCAATATTTTTTGTACCATTTCTATTATATTATTTCCAATATACATTGTATCAAACAAATGCACAATTTCTAGTTTCTCATAGTAGGACAACCTACTAAATTGTCTAGGATAACTTTTCATTCCCTATGGAATCCAGTCATTAATGCCTTGACGACCTTCATGAAGCATATAAGTTAAAACAAATTAACAAGCGACAATCATTGTCGAATTACAACATGAGTAAACACAACCATGATATAATTAAAAATATAAATTCAAAAAATATCATATATGATAGATTAAAAATTTGATCCAATGTATAACCTTGACGATGAATTCTATTATATTCCAACTTCCATAGGCGAGGTGTCATTCTTCGTGGTTTTGATGTAGTTTCCTCTTTCCCATTGAAAAGATGTTTTTCAGTAGTTTGATAATTATGATTTGTATGGAGGAAG
>VDFB02216407.1:0-17776 GCA_007258455.2 Sequoia sempervirens
TTCATGCAATTGTGATAGCGAATTCTTTCCATAGTTAGATCAAATTTGTTTTGTGTTCAATAAGCTTGTTCAGATTGAGATGATAGTTGTGCCACCTTGCCTTCAAGTAGAGAATCTGCAATTGGTTATTGTGTGTTGTTGTGAACAATAAACTTATTCGGATGGTACGATGAGTGGTGCCACCTTGCCTTCAAGTTGAGAATCTACACTTGTTTATCGTCAGATAGTCAAAACCTTGCTCCGTTTCCTCATGCTTTGTTTTCTTGAGGAAACTGGATAGAATTTAAGTAATTAAGCCTAGTTGTAGTTAGTGAATTTGCGAAACCAGAAAATACTCAGCTGCAACGTATACAGTTTTCGAGAAAGCCTTGTACCTCTACAGCTGAAACAAAAAGACAGGATTTAGTTTAGTTTACTTTCCTTTTCAAAGTACTTTTTTCAAGCACAACGAGGGAGCTTCCCCTCCTAATTTGAAGAGCACTCATTGCGTAGTGTGCATAGCTGTCCGTACCAACTCTTACTCCAGAGGTGCTAGTTGTTACACCAACAATAACTTCATCAGGTGCTTTGAAATGAAGGGCGCCCCTGGCCAGCAGAGGCGCTTTTGCCTTGAAGCTCACTGATTTATCTTTTATTTTGCATGTTCTTGCTTTCCAGCATCTCCATACTTTGTTGACGTTTGCCAGTGATCTACGAATTAGATGGTCTTGCTCGAAAATGCGTTGAATAGCCAACAGTATATGAAGAAAATGACTGCTTCTGATGGATCTGATGACTGCATTTGGCCTTTGAGATCAAAGGGCACCTTTCTTCAACAGGGGTGCTTTTTGACCCTTGACCGCATTTTCTCCTTGGTAGCAAGGTGTGGTTTTCCAGAGTTAGCCAAATTTTGACATTTATTAGTTTCGAAAATCTCCTCCATCAAATAGTATGTTTTTGATCCTTTTTTGCCATGGTTTCATCGTTGAAACTTTTGAAGCTTAGCTTTCAGCACCTGGTACCAGCCAATCTGCCATTAATGGTTGCAAAGCTCCAACTCTGTTCTTGAAAAATAGAAATAGACCCACTAGAGTCAAACATGCTTTTTGATGATTCTGACTTGACCAGTGTGATCGTGAGGTCGATTAATCGTATCAAAATCATTTTCAATCATTTCCGGGAAGGTTCTATTTTCACTGGTTTCCCTAAAAATAGGGGGACGAAAATTCGTTTTCAATTAATACCTTTAAATCATTTTTATGAAAGAATTTCATTTGCTTCTCTTCTATGGAAGTTCCATTTTTCCAGAATGTATCTTGATTTTCAGCCTATTTCTTCTTCTAGTTATCGATTTCATTTCTGATTAGAAAAAGACAACTTGGTTCTATTTCATTTCTTTAACAAGTTTAGTGCTAAGCATAGCGGTTCTGTTATTTTAATGGAGAGAAGAACCTATGATCAGTTTTTTTGGTAATTTCCAAACAAACAATTTTAATAAAATATTTCGGTTTCTCATTTTATTATGTTCCACTTTATGTATTCCTCTATCCGTGGAATACATTCAATGTACAGAAATGGCTGTAACAGAGTTTTTGTTATTCATATTAACAACTACTCTAGGAGGAATGTTTTTATGTGGTGCTAATGACTTAGCAACTATAATTTTCAATTTTTCAGAATTTTACACACATGTTCCTTGAGAGAAACACACAGAAACCTCATGTTTGGTTTGACCTAAAACATACTTTTGACGGTATTTTTACATGATTTAGCTCAATTTAAGCAGAATGCCAAAAAATTATTTTGGGTACAACAATTAGTAAGAAAGAAATATTTTATAATCTACAAAGATACTATAAACAAAAATAACCCTTTTGAAAAATTTAATGACCAGTCAGCAACCAACGATGATTTAAATTAGCTAATAACTAACAACAGTTAGTAATCATTGTTTAACCTTGAGATAAGGCCGCGGTCTAATTCAAGGTCTGGAAATATCGAATGGCAGTACTAATACAAGTTGTTTGAAGGTTGTGATTCTTCTGTGTAATCGTACGACAACACAAACTGAAAAGAAATAAAAGGTACTTACTAAATATGTAATCTCCCCATTTTAGCCATACATTTAAAAATATATCTCCTCCCTTCTCTAGGCGTCCCACTTGATGGAGGAAATATAATATTAATAAATCTTTTAAAAACAACTTTAAGTTGTTTCACTAGGCTCAAGGTACCTTTTCGAATGACCACTCAACCCTCAACTTAAGTTTATAATATAACTTTATTAAACAACTTAAGTGATTGAATTAATCAATTATTGAACACTGCAACCTTAGGCTCTCCAACAAAACAACTGAGAAATAATATTGTTGTGTACACACTGGCCTGGGACCAACTCCCCCAAAGATGACTTACTATAAATAGCACTACTAGAAATAGTAAGTATATACCAAATGCCAAAACTGAGCGAAACTGAAGACCACTGAAGAACACTATGACCAACTGAATATAGTAACATCATAACCGGCCATTGCTAGAAATAGAAACCCCTCCGGAAACCTCAACACTGAACTCCATTGCTGGTCACTGATTCCCCTAACCACATCAACTAGCCTACGGGAACTCTGGAATAGGCTAATTGAATCACTGCACTGCTCAAGAGCGAGAAGGGGACATTACATGAAATCCGCATATGAGTCTATAACGCTATGCTCTTGTGCCACCATTCCATGGTACCACCAGTCATGTGCATACCCTTCTAAATGAAGTGTGGCATATTTTACGACATCATTTTCAAACATGGGATTTAATGAGAAGTATGTATCAAGTTTTTGGATCCATGTGCATGCTATGCATTTACTAGAGCCATCAAAAGTAGGTATGGACAACTTGCCCCACCTTCACTGCAAATCCTAATTAGGTGTGTCTCTTTCCCACTTGGGTCTATTCCTCAATTTAAGCCGGCAAAAATCAGTCAAAGATATATCAGTGTGGAACTCATCTCCCAATGATTGATACTCATGCAAATAGTCTAGATAAATCTCTCCATTATTCTCTTATCCCCCATGACCTTCCGGAATTTCTTCTGTGGTTAGGAATGTGGGCATCAAAGGTCTAGCTATTGGTCCAATGATTGTCCTAGTATTGTTGTTTGATCTGGTATTCCTGGTTTTACTCGCTTCCCCATTATTATTATTTTGATTAGCCATGGACATATTCATGTTTTGCAATATCTGTGTCAAAAGATTTGCCAAATGTTGCCGTCCTCTAGCAAGATCATTAACTATTTTCTTTATGATACACCCTTCATTTGTTCTTTCCTAATCAGCCATGGGTACCTCTACCTGCTCCTCAATCGGAAAGTCTACAAAAGGAAACTCTTCTTTTGCGTTTTCTAGAAAATTAAATTGCCCTCTTCTCAAATTCCTTTGATAGTACCTGTTAGCTCTTTCACGAGGCTGCGTATGAGTTATCTGTTTGCATCAAGTTTTCCAACTCCCCACATGTTGGCAGGAAAACTAGCTTTGATACTAGTGTAAAGTGCAAGGCTAATTTTTTCTTTAATTTTGACAAGTGTTTGACAAAATGCTAGCAACGAAATATTCCATACATACATACATACATACATACATATATATATATATATATATATATATATATATATATATATATATATATATATATATATATTTCTTACAAATGTTTGACAATATGACAATGCACATAAACAACAATCTTTCTAAATAAATTTAAAATTTGGATAATACAAGGTTCCACATTGCATTAAGTAAATCCTTGAATTACATTAGCAAGACAAATTCAAAGTTATATAAGAATTATCATAACTATATAGTGACCACTTGCAGCATTGAACCAGTTTGCTAGAGTATGCATGGAGCAAGTGAGAATAGATTTGCAAATTTATCATTGATGTCGAGTCATCTCCCAATAAATCTTGAGGAATTCCTGCTTGTACAACATGTAGGTTGAGTGTTACTGCCTTAGTTAGGCCCGTTATATGCTGCTCTTGATCACCAGATTGTTCATTGTTGTTCCTAGAGTGGCATCCTCCTTTATCTCTCCAAAGTCCTTGTTAATAAGGGGCGATTCCTAATAGATGTTGCCCCCCTTTAGTGCTCAAATGACTCATCCTATAGTGCTGCGATTCTTTTTTGAAAAGGGCCCTTATGAATTTAGAGAGGTGTGGCTAGGTATGGATAGGTCCCACGGCCTCCTTTTACTTCAACAAACACCTACAATATTTCTCATGTCCCCTTCCATATTGGTGGTTGCTTAATAGTTAATAGGTTTTGCTTCCCATAAAATTAATCGCTGTCTTCTCTTTTGCTATGACTTGCTTCCACATCGGTATGAATTGACTTTGGAATTAAACGGGAGTTTCTAGTTGAGTGGTTGGTAAATATGCTGTTTAGATTTATTCCATAACCAATACCAAAGCTATCTTCATGAAATCTATTAAAATTTTTCTTGCAAATAATATTGGAAATAATTTTTGACTCTCTTTAGACATAGCCACAAAGTGAAGAAAATATCAATTCAATACCCGGGCACAAATCTCCTCAATCTCTAAACTTTATGTGCACTTGTGAATCCTGTATGAATCCACCTGTAAATTGGCTAGGAGGGATTCCATCCTCAAAATCAATCTTGCCATAGGGTTTTCTTCTTGGGGCGGAAGAATAATTACTCACTTCCAAAGTTGGGGTTTACAAATAAAAAAGCTAAGAATGAATTTTTCTTCTCAATTCTCTCCTTTATACACCTTTTCTAAAAATAATAAAATATTATTCATTGACGCGCCTAAAGCGATTTTATTATTTAACTTTATATTTTGGCCCCCCATATAAAAGTGACTTTTTAATTTAACTTTGCAACTTTATATAAAAAAAGTTAATTTAAGTGGCTTAAATTATAGACAGCTTAATTTAAGTAATTAATTATTCCCTTATTTTTTCTCCCAATTCGCCTACGGTAAATAAAATAGGCTAAGGGTTTCTGTTTTCCGCCAATGCTTGCGAAGGGGACATTACAAACAATCATTAGAAATTTGTGCAACAAATATAACCTCATTGGAATCTTGTTTTGGAGCATAACTCATTTTGGAATGCTGATGTTATATACAATGAGATTGATCTTGCACAACATTTTTGTTATGTTTGCACAAAAAAGTGGTCACTTTGCATAGTAGATTGGTTGTGTTGTACAGCTTAGTAGCTACCTTGCATGGCAGATTTAGCTTGTGCAACAAGCATGCCATTGTGTGTAGCAAAGTTCTTTTCTTACACAAGAAGGTTGCTGGCTTGCATAGCAAGGCTGTTATCTTGCACGACAAAAAAAATTGTTGTAATTGGATACTTTTGTTTTGTACAGCAGTTCCAACTCCTTTTGAACCTTAAGAAACACACAAAAACAACTGGAGCAAACGAATTTCAGATCACTAGTCCATTCTATCTTATTCTACTTAGAAAGTAATCAATTCTTCCATAATAATCATAATATAAAACATAAATCACTTCATTCACATAATTGTGTAAGATGGATGGAAATGGGTTTGTTAGGAGTGTTTTTATAATACAAAAAAACTTTCTTGGGGATATAACAAGGATGTAGAATAATATAAATTACGAGGGCTCATTCATCAACATAATGTCCAATATAAATTATGAATATTTGGTGAACAGTTGCTCACAATATCCTTAATAAAAAGATGGACCATCAAAATATGGGCATATAATGTCCCCATTTTGGCCATACACTCTTCATTTGGTTTTAGCCTAATTCCGGAAATTCGTAGGCTACTCAGATGTGCGAATTTAGGGTTTCCATTTTCAATAAGTCTTGCTTCCAGCTCAGTTCAACTTTCTGTTGGTTTTAAGATGAACTTATTATCTTTGGCATTGGCTATTTTTAGTAAGTCTAGTTTTGGCAGTGGTCTAGTTGGCAGCTCTTTAGTAAGTTTCCTTTTCAATTGGAGCAGTTGTTTGGTTTTGATTCTGGCTTTTTGAAGCAATTTTTTGGAGAAATCATTTAATTAAAGGAAATTAATGTTATGTTTTAATATTGACCCCTTGGCCTAATGAGATGACTTGAAGTTGTGTTAAAAAGGTGGTCATAAAGGGTGGACGCCTCATGAAGGAAATATTTGATATTTCATAAAGTCTTTAATGCCTTGGAGTTTGGACGCCAAAAGGTGATGAAATAAAGTGATTTCAAATTTAAAAAAAAAATATATGTTTCAAAAAGGGAACTTTTGGCATCCCTTTCTTGGAGAAGTTTTGGGAATTTGAGAAGTCACCTCTTTTTCTATAAAAGAGAAGTTTTGCTCCAACTTTCTTCATCCATGAACTTATGCTATTGTTATGTTGTCAAAATGACAACTTGATTTCTACTTCGAGGGATGCATACCTCCTAGTTCCAATCCAATTTCGTGTTTGAAATATAATACCTAGTTGGTTTTCAGGCTGCTTCTCAATCAGACTAGCAGTTTGTGCTTCAAAGTTGAATTTTGTTGAGAATTTCAGTTTTAATGTTGCTGGTGTATACATAGCTGAAGGTGTTTTTCATTTACAGCTTTTGGTGTGAATTTATTTTGGTTATGGGTATTTGATCAATGCAATTCTATGATAATGGCAACCATATTTGGAGGTTTTTATATTTTAATTCCAAGTTTCTGATTTTTCCAAGAGAAATCGCCCCTCAAGAGGGCCGTACCATCTCATGAATGCTTTGGGATTCGTGCAAGAATATTACCTTGAGTTTTGATGCAGCTTTGTGGTCTGATTTTGGGCGCCAACCTCGTAGAAAGCATCTACTTTTGATTTCATTCAATTCATAGGTAAATTGATAAAGTTATGAGCATTTCATTGATTCACAGGTTGCTGATTTACAGTTTCAGTTTGCTGGTTTTTATTATCAGACTTCAATAAGATCAGATTTTGGCTTCAATTTTCAGTCTTTGAGAGTTTATGAACTTGATAGATTCATCCTTCACATATTTGCATTCTTTCATCTATTGTAACACTTGTAATTTGCAGTTTTTCCTAATTGTAAGGTTCAGAATTAGTAGTACTAATCCAACCATTTATTTACTGCATTACTTGTGATTTTCTAGTGCAAATATTATAACCCCTGGATGGTTTACCGCTAGTGTGGAGGAATCTGATTTGTATTTACTTTCTATCACCCACTATTTAGTGGATGCCTGCCGCAGCGGAGGAATTAGTTTGGATTATGTTGTTTTCTTCCCCCCACTGTTTAAGTGGTTGAGTCGATTTCTCTCATGGTTGGATCACCGCCTCTTTTTGTTTCCAGTTGTATTTACTTTCAGCTATAATTCAGTTACTCCGCCATATGCTAGCACCTTGCCTGCAAAAGGATCTTGTGTGCACATTCTTGGCGTTGAGAGTATTTCATTTGGTTCTATTTTGAGGCTAACGCTAATCCCTTGGCGTAGTGTTGGATTGTGCTGTGGTAATTCAAGAAAAAAATTGGTTGGCATATTTCAGGGCGGCATAATTAACAACGCTTGAATTATGTAGTGTCCCCATTTTTGGCGAGCATTAGAGTCCGTAAGAATTAGCCTATTATGCAACCCTCGTAGGCTGATGGGATGGATAGAGGGTCTTGTTGGAGCTTGGCTCAGCTTCAGTTGGCAGTATTTGATCAGTTGGCTTTTGTTCGGGCTCGTTCGGACGCTTCTAGCTTGAGTTGCTATTTTTAGTAGTATTCAGCACTCAATGTGGGACCCCTGCTATTTTTAGCAGTATGGATTGATAGCATTCAGAATCACTTCCTCAGTCGACAGCTTCAGACGGCTCGAGCATCAGGTGAATATTGAGAGAAATATTAATATTTAATTGATTTAATTAAATATTAATTGTGGAAGCGTTATAATATAAAGTTATAATATTTTATCATAACTTAAGTGATTTCTGTTAAGGGGGTCGCCCATCATCAGAAGGGGGCCAATTGGTGATTAAATTTATGATTTAATATTATGCCTGAGACTATTGAAATATTAAAAGAATAAAAGTCGAATTCTTTAATGAATCCCTATTATTAAGGAATTCGCACTTTTGAGAAGAATATAGGCTTTGCATTGGAATTCGAGCCATTATGCATATTAAGTTATTGAAAATTGATCAAGTTTGGTCTGAGCAAGAAGCGTTAGGGTTTCAGTCTCGAATTCATTGGGGAACGAGCCATCTCCATTGAAAGCAGTTCAGAGGGTGTGAGATATCACCTAATCTATTGCCAGTTGAGAGATTTCTTCATCCAGAAGAAATTACAGAGCTTCAGAGTTATTTAAACTTCAGGGTTTCAGAGAGTTTCTTTATCCAGAAGTCATCTTGCAATCCAGGTGCATATATTCTACATATCCAGAGGTTTCAGAGGAGGCCGTACCTTTTTATTTATTGCTGCTGCTGTACTCAGGCCATACCATCTGTACCTGGCCGTACTTCTTCAAAAAGAGGCGTACTTTCCAGAGCAAGCAAATCGCCTTCTATTCCTTCAGTTTATTTTCTCCAGTTGGGGCGTCCATCTTCCTGGCACCTTTCGGGATCATCAGAAGGAGGGAGAGAGAAGAATTTATTGCAGCCGTACCATTACCAGCAGTCATTATTGCAGCAAGGAAGAAATCAGGTTTTCATAAATATCATTGCCTTTTACTTTGCATGTAACTGGATCCTATTTGTATTCATCTCAGAAGAATAAATAATAGACTGTCTTCAGTATTTACACTAAATACTATTGTTATCGGAGTAGATTTATTTTTATTGAATTTATCTTCAATTCTTGCAAAAATCGCAATTTACCTTTATTGCACAAAAACATTCAAAAACGCAAAAACAAACAAAAAAACATCAGATTCAGGAACAGGGGGAAACTGGGGTTTCTACAAATTATTCACCCTGAACTCTATTTATTTGCATTGCTTGTACATCGATAATACACCATTGCATTAACTTATAGAATCACACACTGAGTGTTCTTGTTGTTAGATTCTTTGAGAAGCGAGAATTGAGCTAGGATCTGATGTCGGTCATAGATCACATGCAACTTCACTCAACAAATGATTGAAGATCAAAATAGCGGAATGAAGAGAAATCTGAAATGAGAGAACAATGAAGACAAAGCAAGAGAATTTGAGAATACTCTCGTGACTCTCACCGAACAATCAACAAACTAGCTGAACTAGTGAAGGTGAGAGGAGAGTGCTCAATATATAGAAGAATAAGGGCAAATACATCCAATAGGTGCATTAACTCCTACTACGCATAAAAGGTGGGAGGTTATCACCTACTTGGTAAATGACAAGACGTGGCATAACCTCCTCAAGTGAAGACGGGAGAGAGGTGACACATAAAGCCAGAAGAGGGTGAGAAACCCAACTACCCCATAAACTACTTAGGTAAAAACAAAATAGTGGTTATGAGAGGTGGCACAACAAGCCAAAAAAGGATGTGTAACTCAACTACCCATGTGTGGGGAGAGAGTGACACATGTAGCTGTTGTATTTTGCCACGTGTCATCATATTACCACATCTAATAAACCTAAGCAAGCTTAAATAATGTGTAAGAAAAAATAAATACCCCTAACATAAGGAAAATAAAAAACCTACACTAACACCCCCTCTTAAGCACAACTTAGGTGGGTGAAAAGATGGGTCCCGACAAATGAGGCCATGTTAGGTACCCATGTACATAAAGATCCCTTCCTCGCCCCCAAAAGAAGAAGCCCCCATAAGAGGAATAGCCCCCCAAATAGAGAGAGAAAATACCAAGCATGACCCAAAGTAGAGAGTAGAATGAAGGACTAAGAAGCCCCTCCCACGTAGACACCTCTAACCCCGCCAAAGCTTGCAAATGAAGGAACTTGCTCGCGGAAGGGTTTGGTGAAGATGTCCGCAATACTCGTCTGATGTAGAACAATACTTAAGATCAATGATGCCTTCCCTAATCAACTCCCGAATGTAGTGCATATGTATTTCAATGTGTTTTGTCCTTGTTGACGTGGTTTTTGTGACCGCACCAACACAGAATAAAGTTTCCCAACGGATACCCTATCCTCTCTTGAACAAAGTTTCCTACATGCTAAGATTGCGAGATAGATCATACATTTAACTCCAAGGTTCCTTAAGTGCGAATAGTCTCAGTTGGCTTGATGTGATTTTTTTTTTTTTTTTTTTTTTTTTTCTTTGGTATTTCAAGGGGACTTACACAATTGTTCGACGGTTGGCCAATGAGATAGTGGACTAGGGCTTTCATGTAATTAGAATGATTTAGCAGAAGTAGTACAAGTTTCTAATTCTAACCCGAGGAAATGGCCCGAATTTAAAATGAGTGTAGGGCCTAAGAAGTTTATGTTCTATCTAAATGCAAGATATGTGGAATTCGACTTCAGCAGACTTCAACCGGATTTTACCTAGCCTCGCATCGGACAGCTTAAGCAAAATTGGTGCAATCTTCAGAGGAGTAACAAAGAATATTCAGATTATAATTCAACATACATGTACCATCACAACGATGCATACAAGCATACGAACCACAATCGAAGTTAAGTTTGAAATGATTTCCAATTGACCACGCAAGGCAAACTCACCATCAGCAAGTTGCTAGTGGTATGGATAAAGAGAAGCTACTTTGATCAAACACCACAAATCCACAGTAAACTACTTGCATGAAATGAAAACTGCACTACTTTAAGCTACTTCAAGTTGCTACGTGAATTGGAAGGACGAAGAAGCCTCAACAACTACTCATAACAAAGAAGGAATCACCATCAATGAAAATTCTTTATTATGAAAGCATTCATGACAACTTCTTACAAAGTATTCAAAGGGAAGACTTTCCTTCCTCTTCAATCTAAACTATACTATCAACTATTCTACTTTCTACTCTTATCAATTTCTCTCTACTCCTTCTCTGCTATTCTATCTCTGATCTAATTCTAATGAATTACAAATGAGGGGGACTCCCCCTTTTATAGTTGGCCAAGTCCAACGAATGGCTCAGATTACAATTGGCCGGATGGCCCAGATCGTGCCACCTCAGCCCTAAACAAGATTCACCCTAAAAACCGCCACCAAGAGGGGTGGGGTAATAAATGAGCCATTAATGTCCATCATCCTTCTAGAAGATTCCAGCTTTGAAACGCGTTCACACTGCTCTTAATCTTCTTCTTGACGTTGTTCTTCAATTTTGCTCGAGCTTCCATTCTTTTTTCCATCTTAAGTTTTGAAAACATTTCTTCTTTGTCACTAAGTCTCAACACTTAGCCATTTTCTTGCAACTTTTCTTCCTTCGAGGTTGAAATGTATTCGTGGAGTACTTGCTTCATCTTCCTAAGTCATCATCATTTGGTCTCGACATTTCTCCTGCAAAACAAGCAAGGAGAAGAGCATCAGAACACTCCATAATATAAATTCAACTTACTTACCAGGATTTTCATGCTCTAACTTCCAAGCGTTCATCGTCTTCACTAGCCAACTTCGCGTTCAAATTCTTCATGCCTTATCCAAATTTCTCCTTCCTGAGGGCGCATTTTAGAGATGCACTTTAAAAAAAATCATCTTTTGAAGGTGTTAACTTCAACTACATCTTCTTCAAGAAATTTATTCCACCAGTTGAAGCGTTGACAATTTTGATTTCATTCATCTCCGGCTCAGGAAGATTATCTTCACGAAGAATTTGAGAAAATTCACCTAGGCAGTTCCTTTCAAATTCATCGTCTGGAGGATTTTACCTTGAAAAGACATTTTCTTCACTTTGCCTTGGAAAATTTTCAAATTTTCCCTTAGGAAAACTCACCAATCCTGTGCCCATCAAAAATCTCTATCCCGAAGGCCTTGGCGAAGCGTGGAAGACTTTGAAATCAACTTCTCATCGAAGATCTTCAATACCCAGAAGAAAATTTCCTTTAGAACGCATCGGACCCATGGGTATACAACGAACGAGTTCATTTAATTTTCTTGAATTTTGCACCTTGGAAAAATAATTTTTCACCAAATTTATTCTTGTTCTTCGATCCTAAAGTATTTCTTTGCCCTGACTTGGAAATTTTTTATTGTTCCTGCACTGCCAACTTCTTCTGACTTCATCACTGGCAAAATTCACTCGAACTTTAGGAAAATTCTATCACCTTCAAGGTCTAGGCGTATTTTCTTAAGGAAGAAAATATTTGTGCCTTCGAAATTTTTTGAATCACTTAGCATTTTGAAAAATTTTCCTTTAGAAAATTTTATTCATTCTTCAATCCATCTGCCAACGGTGAGGAAGAACTTTTTTTTTTAACTCACTCAGAAAAATTTTCTCAATGCCTTGGGCGCATTTTACATTTTATGGAAAACATTTAATTTTCAACGCCTACCATATTTATTCATCATCTCACCCTAGGCGCGCCTCATACTTGGAAGAAATTACTAGCCACGCCAACGCCTAGCATCACTTTATGCCTTGGGCGCATTTGGCAAGTAGAGGAGAATAACATTTCAAACGCCTCCAACAAGTGACCCTTGAACTTCCTTGATTTTGTCTTCACATGCCATCTCTTGGGCGCATTTGATGCCTCTAGGAGGATGAATTTCATACTTAGAAAATTTCATGCATGTCATGCTTGGAGGTGGGCGCATTTTACTATGTGAGGTGGATGAAGCCTGTTGACTCTTTGACTGGCTATCCTTGGGCGCATTTTGGCATATGTGAAGGACGAGTTTCACACTTAGAAAATTTTTCAAATCATCTACTTGAAGAGGGCGCAAATGAAGGCATGAGGAGGATAAACATTTCAACGCCTAGCTTTGACTTCTGTCTTTATGTGCTTTCAACGCCTTGTCTTCTTCCTCCTCTCTGCATGGATACTTTTGTCTTTTTCCTCCTTTGCATGAATTCAAATTTCTTTAACTCATTTTGCATGAATACCAACTTTGCATGAACACCAACTTTGCATGGGTGTTTGTCTTTTTGCATGTTTTGCATGGCGCATTCAGCTTGTTGAGGATGGAGGAATCTTTTTCAACGCCTTAGCTTTTTTCCTCACATGCCTTGATTTGGGCGCAAATGGAGGTAAGAGGTTGAAATATTCAGGAAACCGTTTTTGTTTTTTAAAATTTCAAATTACAAAGCGGTGCAGTTAAGGTTAGATGGATAAACCAAAGCATGCAAGAAAGTAACTCTAACCAGAATGGCGCCGATGATGGCGAGCATTGGTCAGAGGATCTCTACTCTAATTACAGAAAGGAACTCAACGTCAAGTATGTGCTACCCAATCCAAGGCGGAGTGAGGGGCGACCATATGACGGAGTGATTACAGAATTAAATGCTTGAAATGAATGCTGAAACTAGAAATACTCGACACCCAGAATGTGCTTGCTGACCCAAGATGGGAAAGTAGCGACCATAGGGCGGAGATCTATCTATTACAAACTTCAAATGAGATTGAGCATTACAAATTCAAATTAACAAGCTTTAAGAATAACTGCCAGTACTACTGGTCAGTTTACAATTTAATATCAGACGCCTGTCAAGAGGTTAGAACTGGAAATAGTAATCAATGCAATACAATAAGATCTCTCTTGGCTTAATTCAAGAAGCCACATCAAATCATCATCCAGATAGGAATCAATATTTCTGTTTTTCTGTTTTTTCTCAAATCTGCACTTTCGTAATTAAAACCAGCACCCTCTGAAATGACTCAAATGCTTGATTCTCACTTATAACTCACCCACAAAGCCTAAAAACTGATGCAAAAGACTATTATAATGATGGCGATCAAGCTAGGAACTTAACACAGCCCCAAGAAGCAACTAACAATTAAATGCACAAAACCCAATGCAAGAAAAGGTACGGCCCAGCTGAAGAATTCGACTTGCCTTTAAAAATTGAATACACCACAATAAAATCTAAGATTCTAGGAATATGTTCGTTTATCCCACACAATTCGAATAAGACAATACCCACAAACAATATTTTTGTATTTTTTGAATTACAAACAAAAACTCCAATCTGCTGTAGCTAAAACAGCAAATACAGAAAACTCCCTAAAATGCAAACTTACTTAACAAGACCAAACGGAATGCAAAGCACAAATACAAATGCTAACTCACAAATGATCGAATCACCACTAGATGTTGTCTTGCAAACACGAAGTGATGCCCAAGCTAGGAGGCCTTCATTCCTCGAAGCAGTCCCAGAGCCAATCCGGCAGCATAACAGTATATTTTCCAAAGATGAAGAAATGATGCACTAAGACTCCTCTTTATAATTTCTTCCGTTGACTTCGCAAAACCCTAAAATATGTTTTTAGGTCAAAACCCACTCTCCTCAATGATGGGCGTACTTTTGCCTTCAAGCTTTTGATTTGATATTTTTGAATAAAGATCATACTTTATTTAATGCGCCCAACATTAGCTTGCTCAGACTTTAGAAATTATTAAAATATTCATTAATGAGGCGCCACCCTCAAATGACCACCTTTTTAAAACAACCTTAAGTCATTAACTCTAAGCCAAGGGTCAACGTTAAAATATAATAATTAAAACGTGACTTTTTAATTTAAATGACTTAACTTATTTCTCCGAAAGTGCCCTGAAGCCAATACTGATGAAGTCAACTGATCAATCTGAAGCCGGAAGTCAACCAACCTGAGCTATCTGGAAAGCTGCCAAAAATAGAATTTACTAAAAATAGTAAATTCCAAAAAGTGCTCCGAATGCCGAGATGAACATACCACTGCGAAGCCCTCTGAAAACCCAGAAGGAATCCGCCATTGAATCCACCATCTCTGAGCAATGACCTCCTCAAAAATAGGAAACCCTAATTTACCTTCCGACTAGCCTTCGGGTTTCCAGAAAAAGGCCAACGGTCACATGATCGAACAGGTTTGAGAAGGGGACATTACAATCCGCCCTTCCCAAAATTGCTTGTCCTCAAGCAATAGCACCACAACTCCAGAAATTTGAAAACTAATCCATACGCAACAAGAATGATCCCTGGTTCCCAAATGCGTCTCAGGAAAAACCCACCATGCCGATGCTGCACCACTCTGATCACATTAATGAAACTATCATGCCAATGCTGCACTGACTCCCCTTGTAACTCCAAAGTGTTATCATCTATGATACTCAAACTGAAAGATCTTAAAGGAGGGAAATCAAAATCATGCAACATCTCATGTCCCCGATCCCCCGAATTAACAGTATCAACCATACTACTGTCAATCACCATTCTAAGCAATAGGAGAGATAGTCTACTCAAATCAAAATCGAACTCCCCCGCATACCTCCACATGGCAACAAACGGGACCATGACTGCAAGTGTGACCTCTACAAATCTTCTTGCAAAAAGGAAGGCAATCCTTTGCAAGAGCTCGACAAATTCAAACTCAGGACCCCACATGAAATACCACTGAATTATCACGGCACAACTAAGAAGTCTGAAGAATTCTTTCACAATTCCAACCCCAAGAGTCTCAAAATATAGATTCAAAACATGGGGTAACTCATTGTCATGAACCAATAATGAAAATAAACCATCAGCGTTTGCATCACAAACCTCCAAAGTGGCTGAAAAACCCGCTAAAGCCATCTCCATCAGGAAACTACCACTTCTTTGATCAGGAGTGAGGTACCAACTCTCCTGAATGAAAGTAACTCCATAAGTAAGATGGCTGGTCTGCCTCCAACCAGCAAACTCGTGTCTCAAAATCTGCCCTTGTCTGAGCTGAAAGTCACTTCCAAGAACTACCGATCGTTGATCTTTCCAACCCATATTCAAAATTTCTCTCCAATCCATTTGTTGATGAACAAACGGAACCATCAAGTAGCTGGAAATGAGGGGAACAACATCAACAAGTCTGGAAATTTGTTCCTTATCCCTCCAAGAATCTTTTTCATAAGTAATAAACTCAGCCAACCCAAGTTGAGAATCCCAAACATGGATACTCAACTGGAAGTGATTTTCAACACACTGCAAAGAAATCTCTACACATTCCAAAGTGCTAGTGAAAACCAAGTGCCTTCTCACGAAACTGATGCCCCTTCTAGTAAATCCTTGAAGCTTAACCAAGAAAGCTTCCACATTAAGGGAGTATGAAACATAGAGTGGCTTCAATTTCCGCTCCCAAAACTGATCAATATGATTCCAAACATCATTCCACCCAAGGGATGGATTGTCAAGAGTGCAACTACCAAAGTCTAGTTCACCTTTTCCCCATTCCTCCTGAGTAGTAGGTCTGAAATCTTCACTCGTTGCTGCTGTGATGAAGTTACCAACAGCTACCAAGACTTGTCTCTTCAACACCTTGATGTCATAGATGTTGAAATTACCTTGCTTCGTCACCTCCCATGTAGAACCTTCATCCTCAGAGCCACTTATGCATCCATTACTACTCAACATACGTGGCACATCCTCATGGAGTGATATCGAAGCAACCAAGCACTGGAAACCAAAATCAGTTTCATTCTCCATTTCATCCTCTACTTCATAGAGAGGATTATCATAACTTTTCTCATCACCTTCTTGAAAAAAAGGATTGTCATAAACTTGAAAGTCATTCCTTTCATCTTGCTGCTCCAAATCTGCACATGCAACCGTTGATTTTCTTGTGAAACCTTCAAGATCAAACTCCTCTCGAAGACTATCAATCTTATCAATTACTTGCTTGATTTCTCCAGCTCTTCGTGCATCCTCTTGCTCCTTGAAAAGTTTGAAATCTGCAAACTGGTCTTCAACCTTTCTTAGAGCCAATTGAGTTTCTTTCAACTCGTCCTCTGTTGATTTAAGCTCCAAGGTGAGCTCTTCAACCATACTCTCCCTTTCTTCGAAAACAATGAAGGCCTTCTTTGCAGATTCAACGGCATGATCTCTATCTTCAATCAAGCCTATGTACTCAGACTTTAAGGTCTCCAATGAGTCTCTGATAAGTTGCAACTTGGGAAGAGCAACTTCATATTTCACTCCTCTTTGTCTCTCTTCAAGCTGAGCATCCCAAATAAGCCCTTCAATCAGACTATGTGTGCGATCAAATCTAGATAGAGTTCGCACTTCATCTTCAACGGGCACCTCAGGTTGGCCTTCACACTCATAAGAATGCGAAGATGGTGAATTGCTGATAGGCTGTAACTGAAAATCAGAACTTTGTTTCACGCTTTTGCTGCCCTCATTGTGGCTCCAACATTCTTGTACTTCACCACCAACTAGTGGGGAATGCTCAATGTCTTGGAAAACATCATACTCCACTAAGCCTTCAACTCGTTGATTGCAATCAGCTTCATGTCTTGATAAATCAGATTTGTGTTTGGTAATTCCTCCAAACCTTTCATCTTCAAGAGCCATATGGCCCTCAAACTCTGTTTCCTCTTCCATGTTACTCTGATCAAACTTGAAAGCAGCCCCAAACTTAAGCATATTAACACCATTGTCTGCTGATAGAGAACCCTTATCAAGTTCCATTTCTTCATCCGGATCAAAGGGAAATTCATCCCATACCGGTTTGTCATCACTAAGTGCCTTCACACCTGGATCCCAAATGGTGAGAGGCTGATTGTTTCGATCACAAGAAGAGTGTTCTTTGTGCAACACTTGGAGTGTTGATTCTTGGAATAAGTCAACTCCCAACTCACTAAAGCTGATGTCTTCATAAGTACTTCCCTCTAATGGTTGGGTCTGAAGTTCAAACTCAAAACCACCCTTAGCACTGTCACTGAAAGGAAGTAAGGAATCTTTAGAGCTAGCTGTTAGAAATTTTTTATCATCCTTATCTTCAATGAACCTATCA
>VDFB02216409.1:0-91841 GCA_007258455.2 Sequoia sempervirens
TCAATCTTTTTTCAAAATAATTCACATGGCCAGTCCTTTACCAGTGCAGGGAACGATCGTACAACAGTAGGCTAGTTCGTTACACGTCAATTTTCAGAATGACTGGCGTGGCTTAAAAGTAAATATTGTTATAATTTCGATTGACCAAATTTCACCGTATCCTATGTGTATGGTGTACGATAGAATAAAAGTCTTTGAATCATAATTAATAAGAGGCCTGAAATTTCCACATAGGTTGTTGATTTTTTTATTTGATGTGTATACTTTTTTTTGGAACCACATTCCTAATCCATCATAATTAATAGGGGAGAGGACCACCCTAACTTTGCGCATCTAATTATCCTATGTGGAAATTTCAAATCACTCCCAATTTTTAATATCAAGTAAGGTTTGGTAAAGCAATATTACAAACTCAAGAAATTCATAATTAAATGAAGTTTAATGTTGGCTTATCCATACCACTTCCTATTTAGTTTTGTGTTTAATTTGGTGGATGTTTTAAATATATACTAGTAATTACACTTTTGTATGTAGTGGGTATGTTAAAGAGGTGTAGAAGGTCAATTAGATAAAAAATTGATCTATTTTTCACATACATTTGTCGAGTGAATAAGAGGGGGATAGAGTAGGAGAGGGGGAGAGGGAGAGAACTTAACAGATAGAGGGAGAGAGGGAGTGATATAGATAGAGGGAGATATAGAGAGATATGGATAGGGAGAGAGATAGGGAGATAGAGGTAAAATGAGGTATAGAGAGAGTAGGAGAAACAAGGAGAGATATAAAGAGATAGGGAGATAGAGAAGATGTGAAAAGGTTGAGGTTGTCAGTAAAAGTAGGGGAATCAAAATTAAGTGGGGGCCACAACACATTTTAGAGGATGTGAGTGCTAACAATGGGCTCCTAGCTCATGATAAAACTTATCTTTATCTTCATCTTCTTGAGGAGTAGCACACATATAGGTGAGAAGACAAGGTCCAAGCAAGGAAACTTTATATTGTCTAGTTTGCCAACATGGTCACATTGAGAAGTAAAGGAATGCCCATATAGGGGTGCATCCACATTGTTGAGGATGTGGATGGCCTTGTGAACTATGATGGCCTTATTTGGAATTATGATTATGCACACGATGCCCCTTGTGGTGGATAATCACCCTTGCTAGTAGGGGAAGGAGGAATTAGCCCAGTGCTCAATTGAAGTCTATAGATAGGCAACCTCTAGAGCCACTTTGTTGGCTTGAGCTTAGATTTGTAATATGACATAATAATATATACTAGCTTTAGTATACAAAAAAATACTTTTCAATAGTTGAGCCACCAAAGAAAGTAGAATTTCTATCTTCTAAATTAAAAATAGTATCTCCACTCTAAAAGCATGTAAAATTTGAGTTTATTTAATTCATATCTTGGACCAATTGCCCAAAAGTATCATATGCCAAGAGAAAGGCTTAGGGCAAAATGACTTGAAGAAATCATGTATCCAACACCAAAAACCTTGTGCTCAAGGATAGAACTAGAAGATATGCTTGATGGTTTAAAATGACTGTAGAAAAGGAAACAAGGAATTGCCACTCCTCTATGAACCAATCCAGGCCCCTTTAGGAGACCTTGGTAAAGAAGAAACCAAGCAAAATGAGTTAGCTTGGGTTCCACCAAAGAGGATCAATTTTTTTAAAGTTCACATAACCATTGAGAGGTAAATAATTAAAAATTTCATCTCACATTAAGCTTGGGAAATCATAGGAAAATGAGAAGAAATTCATGAGTATCCTTTCCAAGGCTTGTAACTCTTAAAAGGTGTATTTGGAAACCACTTCTAGTCTGTCAACCATGGCTTTGTACAATGGATTCTAACCTTGTGAACCTTTTTAGGAGGATTGAATCTAAGATAGCCTAATAAGACTCCCAATCTTGATCATGAAGCTTGAATTTAGTTTTGAAATCTAGCCAAGAAACCAAGGTCTGAGTATTCTTAGAAAAAAGCTCAAAGATAGTATAAACCTCAAATATATAGAGCCTCTCAAGGAAAAAACACAAGCAACCCTAGCAAGGGGTCTATCCTGGCAAGTGATCACAAGAGACCATCACGAGGAATGTTGGTCATTGGGATCCCAAATTTAAAATTGTTCTCATTCCAAATGGACCATGGCTTGATTACTTCCTAGGCATACCAAATGATCTTATCAACAAGGGTGACTTTGAATGTAGATTGACTCTTTCATGCAAAGGATGGTATGAAAATCCAAACAATGCCAAGCATTACAACCAAAGGGAACACTAAAAGAAACACAATACCGAATCAATTAGGTATAAAAACCCTATCCCTATCTATAAGTATCAATTAGGCCAAGATCACTAGAGTCCCTTGGAAGACAACATAATTCCCAAGCAACTCTATCGAAGCCTTTTTCATGTTCTGATGATGGCTAAACAAAGTCCTTTAGGAGTTGCTTTAGCTTCTAATAAGAGGCTTTGGAGGGGGCCCAACAAGAGGAATAGTAAACATGGGTGACAATGAGCACTTTCGAGCAAATTTGGAACTCCCTAATACGGGAAAGGGGATTTCCAATCCAATAATTTGAATTATTTTCAATGAATGAAAGCACGACTTGCCACAAGGTAACAAAGGAAGTCAATGCCTAAAAAAGTGAACAATTTCCTTATGATTCACTCATTTTCAGCCATAGTTGTCAAGCCATTTTGGTTTACGGAGTAAAGATTGATGACAACATTGAGATTATTCCATTGAATGCAAGAACCATAAGCTAGTAAAGAATTTTTTCAAGATTACAAGGCCTAATTGATATTATCTATTTCCTCTAAAAGATTGAGGAAGGAATCATTAGAAAAATGGCCACTAACAAGCTAGGAGGAAGAGTTAGGAAGAGATATACCCTTGACTCTTCATTGAGAAACAATATTGGCTAACAAGTAGCCAAAAACTTTAGTGACCATAATGTAAAGAATTTGCACCAAAGGGAAACCTTGTATAATGAAGTGAAAGAGTCTGTAGTGCCCTCCATTTCGGTCATCGTTGATGTCAAGTAAGTAGTTGTTAGTAATGTCGTGATGATGTGGTGATTTTATTATTTAATTTAATTTTAAGGTTATGAGGTAACACTAATAATATGTTTGGATTTGATTAATAAAATTAATTTAATTATAAGGTTACCTATTTCATTTGGAATTAAATAAAGAATTAGATTCAATGATAAACGTCAATTTAATTATCGTTGGGAGTTAGTTATTTAAAATAATCAGATTAAATGAGGAAAGATAGTTATCATTTAATGATTAAATTCAATTAATAAATTTAAAAGTGATAAAATATTAAAAAGGATTAAAAGGGAACTTAATTTAATTGGGAAGTGAAATTATAACTACATTAGTAAATGATACGATAACTATTTTGGATGGTTAATTATTAAATTAAAATAATAACTAAAAGAAGTATGAGTAATTAAACAATGTGATAAATTTCTTTGTGAAATAAATAATTAATTAAATGTTTTGATATAATTAGAGGTTATGAAAGAATAAAATTACATTGTTAATAGAAATAAATAAAAATAGAATATTGCAAGGTAATTATCATTTAATGTTTAAATTCGATAAATAAATTAAGGAGAAAATATTTATCTGTAACTAAAAGAAAGATTAAATTATTAAATATTTATTGAATATTTAATAGATGACCTATTTGGTTCATATATTAAAGAGTAGATTATAAAATAATAATTAAGGGTTTTCGTTCATTCATAACTACTGGAAGTTGAACGGTTTCTCGTTGGGAGTGGAAAAAGACTCCGTGAAACAAATTATTAAAATGAGAATTATTCTGGAGATAAAAGGGGGATTGGCGGGTTCGAAGGGTGGCTCCTTCTGTCATGGATTGTTCGGCTCTGGGTTTTCATTTCAGACAACATTGATTTACAACGCCAATTGAAATTTCTTGTCAATGCTCTCTGGAAAAGAGTACAATTTTCTTTCCCCTCTCTATATTTTTGTTATGTTGTGTGCGAATTGTAAATCATCTTGAAGATTCAAATTGCATGTGGTGCTAGGGTTTTGATTTAAGTTTTTATGATATGGTTTTCAACTTATAATCATGTGCGGTGGTTTCAATCTATATTCATAATTTATGTGAATAATTATAAAGAGTTAGTTACGTATTGAAATCTATTTGTATTCTGGGTAAATTTTACATTTCATATTCTTAAGTGATTTAATGAAAATTCATTTATTTTATTATTGATGATCCTCTGGTTCTTTATAGATTTATAGATTTATAGATGTGAGATTAGGATTAAAGATCCATTAAAATGTTGATTTAAATTTAGATATATATATATATAGTTATACTTGGTAAACTATTTCCTGTGACTCTACTCAAACAGTCTAATTGTGTCATCCATAACATTTTTTATACAAACTATTTTGCTGGTAAATTTAAAGGGTTTCTCCAAATTCCAGTGTTCTATTTGCTGTCCAAAAATCTCAAATACCCAGATTATAGTTTTGGCGTTATGCTTAAAATATGAGGTTGCTATCAAGCTGCTCCCTTATGGTTGCGTTTTGCTGATAATAAATATAATTTATAAAAAGTTAAATTAAATTTTGGTCTACTAGTATGATAGGTTTTGAGATAAATAGAGAAATAATAAAGATGTTAAGGGTTTATTATAATAATAAGTTGCATTTTGTTAGTTATTAAACTTAGTGGTTAAAATAAATTGATTATTAGGGAAGTAACACTTGGAGGGAAATGATTTATTTATATTAAAAGAATTGAATAAATAAAATATAAAATCAACCATAAGTAAAATATTGTTATTTCTTAATCAATCTATTGAAGAGTTGATCCAATGAACGAATATGCTTGTCTTTGGCTATGGAGTCTTTTATAAATATTTGATAGTTAGAATGTTGAATTTTCCTTTGTAATTAATTCTTGTAAATATGGGGGAAATAGAAGGATAGTGATATATTTTGAAAATTGGTGACACATTAGAATATTGGGAATTAGGGTTATGCTTTTGTAACTAATAGGTTTAAGGTAAATATTGTGCAAGGGGTATATTATTTTATTGCTGTGAAGATATTGCTTTTAGGTAATATTCGTAATATTAGTAGTTAATGAAGTGAATGAATTAGAGTAGATTAACTGAAAATATTAATTTTATTTAGGTTAAGGTTGTGCTGTGAAGAATTAGATTTTTATCCCAGCTAGATAAATGATCTCTTATTATTAATCATTGTATCTAAATTAGGATGGAAAAATAGGTTAAAAGTTTTTAACGTGAGATTTAAATTAAGGAAAATTATAATATAAAGTGTATCTTGAATTTCTTACATGTTCTCTTAATTGGTGATTTAATTTTATAGTATTAATTTCATGATATCTTTTATATTTCTTTTAGAATGAAATAAATGTTATCTTAATATCTAAACTTCTCGCATGCTTTTAGGATTGGCTAATGGATACTCTTGGCAAATAGGTAGTTGGTTACTAGAATAAAATATTGCTACAATTACTTGTGAATTATTGTGCCAAGGAATGAATTAGGTAAATAATTAAAGTAAAAATGGTTATTTCGATAGGTTGTTTAGTAAAATATTATTTAACAAAAGATTTTTACGGAATAAACATTATTGAATTAGGTATTTAATTTTGTTGTAGATAAATGAACTGTGTATTTAGTTAAAGTAAATTGATTTATATGGTTAATTAAGTTTTAGGGTTCACTAAAGGAGATAAGTGATTCTACATTTACATAGTTTCTTTTACTTGAAGGTTAAATGATAAAGTTAATTTTAAGTGAGGATAAATCCCAGGTTCATAGGTTCATTAATTTAAATGATACTGATTAAATGTTAAATGGTTTTAATTACCTTTTTGTTATCTAATGAGTCTGTGAATGATAATTATTTATCAAACTACTGTGTGAAATAATCTATTAGTGTCGTCACCTTAGTATTATAATAAAGTTGTAAATTATAGAATTGTCATCTTAGTATTACATTTTAAAGTTATAATTAGAATTCGTATTAAACAGTTGATGGAGTTGGTTATCTTATAAATGATATAGTTATTTTAAATATAATTATTTGTAGTAAATACTCTCTTAATTAAATTAAGTGGATATATTAAAATAAGTGGTAAAAACGTTGAAATAATGCTTAAATTAAAGGAAGGTCTTTATGGTTATAATGTGTGAGTAAATGTGTTTTAAACAAAGTGTTGTGATTACTGGTTAAGTGTTATTTAATTGTTTTAAGATGGGTGTTATTTGTGGGATATTTATGGAGATGTCTCAATGGACTGTTCATTGTAAGTGTTTTAAGATAGTGTTCTTAAAGGTTGATGTGTTGATGGTTTCCTTGTATGGAATTATTCCTTAAGACTTTGTGATTAATGTGTTTATGTTCAGAAAATGATTTATTTATAGGAGTTAGAAAATTAGAATTATTAGGTAGTTGAGTTAGGTATTATGTTATTGAGTAGGTTAGTAAAGTGATTAGAGAGGGAGTTTCCTTATGTTAATAATTTGGGTAACATTGATAGATTAGTTTATTCTCAATTTGATTAATTTCAAGTGGGATAGTTAACTTAGAAATAATGAAAAGTAGAGTTTTGTATGTAGATAATATTGGCGATAAGGATTATTTCTATTTAGGTGGGAGAATTGATTTATAAGATAAATGGAAGTAAATAAATTTGAAAACTTTAAATAGTTGGGTATTACGATAAAGGCTAGTGAATGATTGTTGATTCGATAAATGTTTTGATTAATTATATTTAGTTAAACAAAGGGTTTATGTAAATGAATAAAATTAGATGATCTTTTCTAAGTCAATTTCCCTCATATTCTTTTAATAGTTGTTTTGTGGGATTTCTATAAGAACAGTTCTAGAAAATACTTGTGATTGATATTAGGATCAAATTGTTGGTTTGAGTGGGTTGATCTTCAAAGGGAGATTGTTGTTATAATGTGTAAATGGGAATATAATTGTGTTTGAAAGAGTATACTTGTGAATAGTGTCTTACGACTTAAACCATTAGATTTTATTTTCACTTCGCAATATTGTGCTATCCTTAAATGTTGGAAATGATTGATCTTTAAACTAATGTTCTTTTTAAAATGTTTCAAGTTACTTCTTATTGAATGAATGGATATATTATTAGAATGTGTGGTTTTATGGATTCTTTCAATGTGACTTTTCCTGAGTTGATTTTTGAGTTGGAGTTTTTCTCTCATTTTATTTATGTTGCTATTCATTGGGAACCAGTATGTGTTCTTTTGTTCTTTACCTAAGTGGCAAATTGGTTAATGTTATCTCTGTCATGATTGATGGTTCTTCTTGAGTTGTTAATGAGTCAATTGAAAAGTTCTTTAAGTTATGGGTATTCCGAGAGGAGAAAATAGAGGTTTCCCTTGGATGTCCGATTTAGTTCGTATCGAAGTTGTTGATGTTGTTTAAGGGAGTTGTTGATCTTATTTTGATGTATTCTCTCATCATAATTGAATTGAAAATAGTTCTTTAAGGTTTTTCTTTTATTGTTGTCAGATTTTCATGGGAAAACCCTAGTGTAACTTTATGAGAATCTTCCAGAGGTTTATTTTACTATTGGTTAATGTTCCTCCTTTTATGTGCCCTTGTTGTGGCAAGTGTTTTGGTTTCATGTTTTTGAAAGGGTTGTACATGAATCGTTGAGATTTTGATTATGTATTTATGGCAAGATGGGTAATGCCTTGCATGCTTCTCTGTTGTGATCTAATGTACTTGTTATGTTGTACAACCCTTGGATTTGGTTTTTATGTTTTGAGTGTCTAGAGAGAGAGTGGCTCTAAGTGGGTGGTCGGCGCACAAAGGGGCGCCAGGATAGCCCTCGTTAGAGTGAATTTAATAAGTGATAATTTAAATAATTAACTAGGGGGTGGGTAGAATCACATTAAAAGATAATGATGCCTCATCCGCCTTTGAGTGCTACCACAGACTAAAGGGGATTGAGAAGGCCGTGGTTGGCAAGATCGTTGCCTTGTCTTCATGAAAGGTTAACGGTTCCGCATGAGCAACCCTATGGAGCGGTTCCTTGAGATAGGTAGCCTGGATAACCATAGATGGAGGCGGTTCCTAGTGCTTGGTTGCCTGGATAATCCGTCAGTAGATGGAGGTGGTACCTTGCAGTAGGTAGCCTAGAGAATCCATGTTAAGCCATGCGATGACACTCTCCTCTAACACTCCTTATGTTGTTACTTTGGAAATCCTCTGGAAGTGGGTCTTTGTCTTGAATTGATGGAACATAGTTGTTTTGAATTGATTTATGGTTTTACCCTATTTGATCTTTGGTGTATTCTTTGGTCTTGTATAAATCTTGTGGACGTTTGGGTTTTGACCTTGTACTCTTATGGTACTGTGATATGATGTTATTGTATTGTATCATTGCGTTTCTGAATTATGATATGGTTTTTAATTCAACTTGATTTGAAAGTGTTTTATGATCTTCCTTTGGTTCCTTGTTTACTGGCTATTGTTTTGATTTATGTGATGAGATTTATGACTCCTGGATGTGGTTGATTATGTCATTTTAATTCCTGAGTGTTATGATACCTTGGTATGTTGTTGAGTCTTGTGGTTCCATGTTTGGATGTTCTTGGTTGAGGTCTCTTTCTTGTTAGCTCCTAGCACGGGGGGTGGGTCTTCGGACTCACATGGTCGGGTGGAACGTGCTATGCACCCCATTGGGTCCCCAGTCGAGGATCGAGAGGTGTGGATTGGTGCTATTGCAGCGACTCCAGAGTTGTATCTGTCTTGGAGCCTGTTTTGATACTTGTATTTCTCTAATTATTTGTATCATGGTATCTTGTGTATGGTTTCCATTCATATTTGGAACACTCTTGTATCATTGTACTTCTTAAACATTGTACTGTAATGAAATGTTAAACTTGGTGTGGATATTGACCATGGTAGTTGTTCTTCAATGTGTTATGTTAATCATGCATATGTTGTATTTATGTGCAGATGGCTTCTTATCAATGAATTTTTCATGTATGTGTTATATTTATTGTTAATGATTATATCTTTGGATTTTATTCTTTATTGATGTTGTATGGATCTAAGTCGCATAATGACTCTTCGTGTACCCCAAGGGATGTATGTGTTAATGAATCTATTTAATTGAAATTCGTGATATGACTTGATGTGTATTACATGTATGTTATGTGTATTTAAAAAAAAAAATGTTGTAATTATTGTGTTAATGTCCTTTGGGGTTCGCACGGCGGGGCGTTACAGAGTCCAAATGAGGAGGATAGACAACCATTAATAGTAAGGTAGGAAAAAGCATATGCAAAATCTACTTGAATTGATTTAGATGAAGTTGGGGCCAAACTGAATGGTTGAAGCAAGGCTTAAATGAAAGGCCATTTAATATGGTTGTAGGCCTTAAAAATAATTCTTTATAAATATTACTTATTTCTAAGAATGCCTAGCCCATTCTATCCCTTCCAAGACAACAATGATGATATGTAAAATACATAGTGACCTTTGATAAAAGTAGTCTTCTCTAGTTGAATGATGAGTGGAAACAAATGACAAATATAAAGTGTAAGATTTTTAGCTATGATATTAGAAGTGTTCAAGAGAGTAATCGATTTTCAATTGACAATCTCCTTCAAATCACCGGCCTTAGGGACGAGCTTAATATTTCCTTTATTTATAATTTATTTTTCAAGGACATTTTTATATAGGCTTCATTATAAAATTGTAAAAGGTTAGGGAAAACTGTGTCCTATAGTTTCTTATAAAATTTATAGGGGAAACCATTATAACCAAGGCCTTATCATTGGTCATGGAAAATAATGCCTCTCAAATATTCATGTGTAAGGCATTGCTCATATAATTTTTGCTGCAAAATGGAGATTGTAGTGGGAACAACATTTACATATTGATGCAGAGCTTGCTCTGACTTTGATGAAAGTTGTTGCATTTAGAAAACCAACTAGTAGTGGCAAAAAAAGATTAAATAATGGTGAGAAGTTAAATAAGAACTTTTTGCCCTTCTTTTAAGTGTTTTATCATTGCATAAGACTAACAAGCTTAAAGAGATTGGAATACTTTTTTAAAAATCTTGTTCCCAATTTTAATGAAGGCAAGCCTTTAGTTGGGCACCACAAAATGCATGCATATTAACATTCTTCTTTTGCTAGTAGAGCTAAGTTACACACAGGTCCAAGGAAGGAGAGCATAGTTGGATTTCTAGTTTGGTGGTGGCATGACAAAACTCTAAGGTGGTGGCCTCATATGAATAATAGAGAAAAAGCATCAATCAACACCATAGATCCAAAGAAAACAACTTGTGCATTTGATGGCTTCATTCCACCATTGAATCAAGCAAACCTTGAGGGATATATGGTTTAAGGTTTCAATTGTGAAAGATATTCAAGACACAATGGGATTATGATTTAACAATGATGTGTTAAAAATGAATTGCACCCTAGGAGCTTTGGGCCCCACCATTTTCTATTTAATAAAAAAATAGATTGGAAAGTGATTGGAAAATATGGTATCTAGTAAAGACTCAACATGAAGTTTATAATAGCTAGCAAAAAAAAGGATGGCTAGTCTAGAAATTATGGGTCTATAAAGGAACTTAATAATTCTTTCCTTATCGACTCACAAATTGTTCCACGTAAACCACAAAGAATCAAGGTGACAACAATCAACTTTTGGATAAAAATGTATAATTTATTGTGCATGTAGTACCAAGTCTCTTCCTCACTAATTGTTCAACACATGAGAAAACAACTATATTTATTAGATACTAGGTTGACAATATTAAAGTCACCACACATGATCCAAGAGGTAGTGAGTAGTGACTCCATAATTTGTCACTAGAGAATAGAAATTTCCATTCACAAGATTTCTTTAAATGCCTTCTCTTCTTAGCTCTAGATGCAATTGCTTTGGATTCGAATGACCAAAGATTGTGAAAATAAAGAATAAGTAATCCATATTCGCCCTAACTTTCTACAATTAATGTGCCTTGTCCTTGTTAGGTAAACAACTACCAAAGTGCTCTGTGTCTTCATAAAGATCAGAAATCTTTCTGCAATCCTCCACACACCATGTCTTTACTCCAGAAATTGGAGCAACAGATTCAAACTAATTCATAAATCATATACCCCAGATGAGATTACAAATTTTTTTTGCATGCTCTCATATTCAACATTTTATCCTTTCTAGGGGGCTAAGAGACTTTTTGGATGGTAGCTCCCCTAGAGCCAATGCTCTATTTCAATCTATCATGAGATCTTGTGCACAATGCACAAGCATAGTGTCATCCTTCATCTCCTTATCTTTCTCTTGTTTCTTTTTCTAGACCTTTGTAGTTTTCTCCTTCTATCTATTCAAAGTTTCCTTCATCCCCCTATGTTGAGAAGGTGGTTTTGCATAACCACTCTTGCAAAATCTTTCTTTATGCCCAAAGTTATTGCACTTATAGCAAACAATTTTATATTTAGGGGCTAAACCATTTCTCCTTACTTTAGTTTTACAGTCAAAATCCCTATGACCAAAATTATTGCATGCATAGCAGTAACCATAAAAGGAATAAGAAACTACAACATTATGTCTTGGATGCTTAACAAATTTTTTCCTCATATAATCATTTCTTCTTTCCTTAGTTCTAAAGTTAGTAGCCTTATGACCAAACTTATTGCAAGAATTACACTTACCATGAAAGGATTGAGAGAACCTAGGAGTAGTAGTTTGTATAGGAGGAGATCTCTTAAAGACCTTCTAATTGCTAACATTTATGAAGTCATCATCCATTTCCTACTTCTCATCTTTAGTCTTCTTAGAGTCTTCAACACAATCCTTTTCCTTTTTCATTTCAGGGATACCAGTCTTTGATTTTTGACCTTTTTCAAATCCAAGACCACCCTTATCCTTCATAGATATTTGACAACTGATTATCTCATCAAGAATGTTGGTGATTTTCTTTAGTTTCAATCCTTTGCCTATTTGATCATTTTATTTCTCCAATTCTTTCCTTAGGGAGACAATTTCTTCTTCATATTTGGAGCATTCAATTGATTTTCATTGAGCTTATTATTTAGATAATCTGCAACCCTTTTACCTTCTTCAACTTGAACTTTTAAATAGATGATCAGATCTTTTGATTCTTTGATTTGATCTTAAATTCTCCATTTTATTTTCTTATAGCATTCATATCTTCCAATGTTGAAACAAGTTCTCCTTGAAAGTCATAGTCACAATCTTCTTCATTAAAATATGTAATGTCTTTGTGCTTATCATGTTTCAGAGGACTCTTGACATTGTTTAGTGTAGACACTAAAAATTGTCCTAGGCTTGCAATTTCTAAATTCTCTATTATTTCCCCTTTTGTCTTTGCTAATTAAATAATTTTTAATTATTTAATTATTTTCTAAAGTCATATGTCTTCTATTAATTAAATAATTTTAATTATTTAATTAATTCATTCCTATCTTTTATTTCTTGCTTGATTAATTAAATAAATTCTTATTTATTTAATTTTTATCCACCTTCCACTATAATTAAATAATTAAATAATTATTTAATTATTCATTAGCCTTTTCTCTCATAAATTAAATAAGTTTTATTTATTTAATTTGGACCACTCTCTTGAATTTTGAGTTAAATCATTATTTAATTCAAAATGATTCCTTTTGTCACATTCCTCTATAATTAAATAATATCTTTATTATTTAATTATTCATTGGCCACCTAAATTAAATAATTTTATTATTTAATTTCTCCTATCACCTCTTTGTCTGTGCCAATCTTATCTTCCACATCAAATCTTATCTCTTGACATCTCATTCAATTTCATCTCTTGATTGAATTATCTCATAATTCAATCTCAACCCTTCATTTCTTGTCATTGCCCTAATTTTGACCTAACCCTATTCCATATTACAACATTCAATCTTGGCCATTGATTAAGACATCTTATTGGCATTCAATCTCATCCATCCGTTCAAAATGGCATTTTCTATAAATGCCATTTTCCCTCTCATTTTAGGACATAAGGAGGCATTAGATTTTAGACATTAGAGGCATTAGATATTACACATTAGACCTTGCAGCATTTTTCATCTTACTTCATTTAGTCTTGGCATATTTAGGCATAGGCATTTCACTCATATTGTCATAGGCATTAGGCATTGATCAAATCCTTCAAAGCTTGGTGTAGGACTTAGACTTTTATTTCAGATTGCTCGCATGATGAATCTGAGGGCAAGATATCAACCAGCAAGTTAGAAGGTGTTACAAAAGTGAATCATGGAACACCATCAACAACATCAAGATCCTTTAAGTCTTAATGCCACCTTTGACAAGGGGAACACCAATCTAGTCCATACACCCTTACCACCATCCAATCAAATGCCTATCCCTAATCCACCATGTCCTAGTCCTAATCCATTGGCATCTCCACCTTCTGACCCATCAAACTCTTCATTACCCCCACCATCATCTAATCCTCCATCAAATCAATGCCTTACATTTAGATATTTAAAACATAAATTGATGGCATTACATAAATCCACCAATCCACCTACAAAGGATGTGACCCAAGGGCTACAAGAAAGGAATGAATTTCCACCATGTAATTCAACACATATACTTGAACATACAAAAGAGTCCTCAAACATCATGCCAAGTCCTTCAAGTCAACCATGTCATCCTCAACCCCTTGGGCCAAGTCAAGAGTGTCCCCTCATAAGTCCAAGTCAACCTCCATCATGTCTCCATGTTGTTGACTATCAAGAACATGTCAAGTCTCTCCAAGAGTCATCCCCTTGCAATTCCATTCAAGCAACCCAAGAGGTATATCAAGAGCCTAATCCTAAGCATGTGGAAACATCAAGCCCTAGTCCTAATCAAGATCAAATCATTGTCATCCAACCTATCCATAATCTATATCTTTTTTATGATCAATATGATATCCATAATGATGAAGAGCCTATCCATGAGCAACTTGATCCTATACCCATCCATGAGCAAGATATTCCAAATTCATCTCCATGTAGTCCTATCCATGATCCATCAACATCCACTTCCCTTGATGACACAAGTGCCTCCCAAGCACACATAGAAGATCAAACAAATACCTTGGATCTAAGTGAACACAATGCTAATCAAGATCCTAATGATCCTCCATCACCCACTATCAACCCCATTGCAAGTCCTCCATCATATCCTATTGGTCTTTCCACCGTCATTCATGAATGTTCCTCAAAACAACAACAACCATTATCTTCCCTTGCTTCATTTTCTCCATCCAATAAGGAACTTGTGTCTAGTGTTCCACCTACACCTAGTTCCATTGTCCATTGCATACCCCAAGGACACCAATCTCAAGATGTTGGTACTTCCTCCATAAATCCTACCATACACCTAAGACATATGTTGCCATCCCACCACCATCATCCTACAAATGTCAAAAGCATGTGACCATACACCTTCCACCATCCATGTTGCCACCGTTACTTCCAACTCCTAATATCCCTCCATCCTCTTTACCACCATTACTTCCAACACCTAATATCCCTACCATCCAATCCTCTTATCCAATTATCCATAAATACCCTAACATTCCTAATCATGACCAACAAATGCACACATTGTCTAAACATAAAGCTTCCACTCATTCCACCAAACCCAAGGGATTCCAAAATAAAAATTTGGATGCCTCTATACATAAAGCCAAAAATTCTAATGGTCCTAATGCCTTAGGACATCAATACAAAATGTTAAATCCAAGTGCATCCAAAAAGTTATATAAGCCCATGCCTCCAAAAGAAAAGTCTAAAAACAAAATGGTTTGGGTACCTAAGAAAAAAGAAATCAAGTCAAATGAGGCATCCACATCACAAAAATCCCAACCATCCACTTCCATCCAAAATACACATTCCATTCAAAAATTACAAAAATCCCACAAGATAAATAAAAGTCATAAAAATACTAAGTCTATGTGGGTGCCTAAAGCCCTTCATCCACCATCTCCTAAGCAAACATCTTCATTGCTTCCTACACCCTGTCCACATCAAAAGCTTCAATGTTTATCACAATGTGTGCAACCATTGGTCATGGTTCCCTTCCATTTCACAACAAGCCCTTATACCTCCATCTCGTCACCCCCCATCCACTATCCTACATATCTTCCCCATCACATCCCTATGGTCCATGCCTTTGGCTAAGCATCCCCATTCATCTTTTGCATAATTCCCATATAATACACCATTTTCCTCCATAATACACATCATAATCCATCATCTACCTACTCTATCTCCATTTCATGTCATCCCTTACCAACATCTATGGGCATAATGGCATTTGACATGGTCCATGCAATGACATCCATCCCTCGTGGGACTATCACCTTTCATGCAACTAGACACTTGAGTCCCTCCTATCCAAAAGTATAAAAAAGTAAAAAAAAAAAAAAGTAAAGAGAAATCCCTTCATCCAACGATGAAAACCTGGTAAACAGGCGCCCTGGATAAGTACCATGATGAAAACCTGGCAAACAGGCGTCATGTGTAGGTTGATCTTCTATGTCACTTACACTTGGGGGTACAATGTCTTATCTATCCAACCTATCATTTCCATGTCATCATTTCCATCCTACCTACCATCTTAGCCCTCATACCTACCTATCATATTGGGTTCACTTATCCACCCTTCTCCTTTTGATCTTGATGAAGATATAGGGGAAAAATGTTGTAACATGTTTTGGGTATCTCTTGACATACCTCATCCTATCTAAACCAATCATATCATTATCCTATTGTCATTAGCTTTGTCATGAAAAATCCTAAGTCTTGTAACTAGAATGGGGCATGTCATTCCTATGCGACATAGTCTTTGGAGATCACATCCTTGCTCTCTTATGATGCATACATCCTTTACATCCATCCATTTATCATGAGCCTTCTATCCCTTATCCTATCACCCACCCTTGCACCTAGACTTGGTTTTCCCCTTGTCATTGGTATCTAGCACAAAGGCTACCCAAATTTTCATCCATTGACACCTCAAAATATTCTCAAAAATCCAAAAAAATAAAATCATAACATGTCAAAAATCCAAAAAAAATCATAACATGTCAAAAATCCAAAAACACAAAAACATCCAAATAATTCTCAAAAATTCAAAAACATAGTCAATGTTTGTCACATTATTCAAATAAGTCAGACATAGTTAGTCATTTGAAACTTCGACATTTAAATCATTACCCAACATACAACATAGTCCAATTAGTCATCCAGTCAAAATCAGTCAAATTGCCAAAACAATGTCAAATCAGTCTTCAAATTATCCCAACCACATCAATTCTTCTTTTCAATTCATCGCATCCTCTCATCCATGTCAAATCATCTTCAGTCATTCCAAGCAATAATCCAAATGCAAGTCAATCCTTAGTCCATACCAATCAAGTCGATCAATCTTGCCAAATAATCCAATCACATCCTTTGGTCTTGATCCTAATCTTGTTGTAAACCCAACCAATCAAATTCAATCAGTCAAATAGTCAGTCATCCTTGTGTTGATCTAGGGATATGTCTTTCCCCACAATGACAACACTATCATCATTAGTCACCATCATCACTCAATCGATTACTCATTGGGTTGCAACTTGACAGGGGCAATACCTTGTTTATTTTTTTTGTATCATTTGTGCATGCTTGCTTGCTTGCTTGCGTGTGTTATCATTTGTATCTTGCATTGGCATCAAGTCTGACTTATTCCAGTTAATATTCATATCTTGTATCTAGACAAGGTTGTATTACGCTGGGGCACGAGACACATCATCACCTTGGTCCTTATACCTTGGTGCATCATGTCTAGTGTTACATCAAACATCATGGTTGCTCACTTTCTTGTAGCATAATGTATCATTCATCTCCTTCATCTACTTCCTATCTTACATCATGCATCTTGTCCCTCCTTATCATTTCATTTCGAGAGCATACCCATGTTCTTTCAACCCGCCTATCCTCTCGAGGGGGCATCATCATCCCACTCTTATTTCATCATCATCCATTTTCCTCTATACATACATTAGCTTCTTTGAAATGATGTTACTCGACACAAATCTCATTATCTCGAACATCATCTCAAAGAGGGGCAAAATGTAGACACTAAAAATTGTCCTAGGCTTGCAATTTCTAAATTCTCTATTATTTCCCCTTTTGTCTTTGCTAATTAAATAATTTTTAATTATTTAATTATTTTCTAAAGTCATATGTCTTCTATTAATTAAATAATTTTGATTATTTAATTAATTCATTCCTACTTTTATTTCTTGCTTGATTAATTAAATAAATTTTATTTATTTAATTGTGTCACTAGTTAAGTCCTCTTCTTTCTAAAATTAAATAAATTCTTATTTATTTAATTTTTATCCACCTTCCACTATAATTAAATAATTATTTAATTATTCATTAGCCTTTTCTCTCATAAATTAAATAAATTTTATTTATTTAATTTGGTCCACTCTCTTGAATTTTGAATTAAATCATTACTTAATTCAAAATGATTCCTTTTCTCACATTCTTCTATAATTAAATAATATCTTTATTATTTAATTATTCATTTGCCACCTAAATTAAATAATTTTTATTATTTAATTTCTTCTATCACCTATTTGTCCATGCCAATCTTATCTTCCACATCAAATCTTATCTCTTGACATCTCATTTAATTTCAGCCCTTGATTGAATTATTTTATAATTCAATCTCAACCCTTCATCTTTATCATTGCCCTAATTTTGACCTAAACCTATTTCATACTACAACTTTCAATTTTGGAAATTGATTAAGACATCTTATTGACATTCAATCTCATCCATCCATTCAAAATGGCATTTTCTATAAAATGTCATTTCCCTCTCATTTTTAAAGATAAGGCATTGGATTTTAGACATTAGAGACATTAGATATTACATATTAGACATCACAGCATTTGTCATCTTACTTCATTTAGTCTTGGCATATTTAGGCATAGGCATTTCACTCATATTTTCATAGGCATTAGGCATTTAGACTTTGATCAAATCCTTAAAAGCTTGGTGTAGGACTTAGACTTTTATTTCAGATTGCTCGCATGACAAATCTGAGGGAAACATGTCAACCAGCAAGCTAGAAGGTGTTACAAAAGTGAATCATGGAGGTCTCGGCGGTTTTCTGGTATAATCGTTCTTTTGTTTACTTCCATTGTATTTTGTAATTACTTTGGGTTTATTGTCTTCATTGATTTGCTAACCATTTAATCTAATCCTAAAAATAACCCTCAGTTACATTCTCTTTTTTGTTGTTTGGAACTCAAGATGTTAAATGGAAAATAGGACCAAGGTGTACCTAATTTATGGGTTCAATTAGTTTAAACTTTGATTAATGAGATTGCTTTTACCACATCAAATCTCTTGGTTTAAAGTTTAAACTAAGAATGTCTATGACAAGGAAAAATATTTTCCACAAAAGCTTGACATTGTGAAAATCAAAGAGCTAAGCCATAGCTCCCTAGGTTAACTAAGTTGATATAAGTGAGTAGAGATATGTTCAAATATATTGGGAAACCACTAATATATTATTTTAAAAAAAAATAGATATATTTAGAGGTATGCAACAATATATTGTTCTTCAAGTGCACTCACATATAAACAAAGGGTTTGAAACTTTTGACCATCTTGATGTTTGTTTGATTTTGTTTGAATGCCAAGAAATGTCTTTAACTGACTCAATGGGTATGGGAGATATTTCACAAGTATTCTTCCATAAGACTTGCTAGTTTGGCTCAGCAAATCAGTCAAGAACAATCTAGAGGAATAAAGGTACACCACTTCTTAATAGGCTTATCTACTCAACCTTGATTATGCCACTTTCTGATGTTTAGCATTATCTAACTTGGAGGTTTAGGGAGACTATTGGATGGACCTAAACACATCTTCGATTAAGATTTATGTTAAGCCCATGTTTAAGATATTAAAGCCATGAATTTGTAAAAAATAATGGACTCAAACTAACCTAATCAATGGGATTGTATCTACTCCCTTATCTTTATGGGCCTTACAAATTGGCAAAAGGATTGATTAAAGTTGATAGAGCTTACCATGTGCCTACTTTTGATTCCTTTAGGCCATTGTCCATGTTACTATCAAGTGACATGTTAAACCTTAGTTCCCTTAATTATTGCATTACAATCATGGAATTGAGAGCATTAGTGCCATGAAATGAACGCCAGTCATTGAGCTCTATTGCATAAGGTTTTGTGGCCTGTTGAGTTCATGAGCATAGAGCAAAGTGAGCTTTGAAGACAAGGCCACCTTTAGAATTCAATTAAAGAAAGTCTTGAGGCTAGCAAACATGGGCGCAATAGACTTCAAATATCTACTCAACTCATTTATATAGGGTAGCTTAATTATGCAAGAAACAAGACAAGAAAATATTGGATGCAAAAAGCCTTGTAGATTTCACTTAATAAAAGTTTATTTCAAATCTAGAAAGTTTGGATGTTTATAGACCCAAACTTTACATTGATTAAGTTCATTAGACTTTTTATGTCTAAATGTGCATTGCATGTTCTCTAGTAGACCCAAACCCCTATATATATTATGGCTCATATTTAGTTCCAAGTTTATGGTGGCATGCATGTTTCATATCTAAAGGTGGAACTCATGAACCTAGACTTTTATTTTGAAAGAGTTCAACAAAAAACCTCATCTTCAATAAGAAGTACAAGTCTTTAGATCTAAAAGATTTGATGTTAGACATATGACATTTTTATTCAAAATTCATTGATCCTTTAAACTGATTTATAGAATAAATAATAATAACCTTCAATTTCTTTATTCTATACCTTTTAGATAATGTATTATGTATATTTCTTTTTAATGTTTTGTTTAATTCACTAAATGAATATATTTTATTGACATGCCCATTACACATCAAGATGCTAACCATTACAGGCAACTTCAAATGAATAGCCATCATGAACACAATAATTTCCTGATAGCATTCAGAAAAGGACACTGCCTAGAAATTCGTTCGTTTCAGACTTTAAAGATAAAGAGGCAAATGTCGGTATGTCCATGGCCTACCATTGTGCACAGAAGCCAGTACCCTGAATTGACCAAAGGAGAACCCAACATAGAAAAATAGAACTAGTGGAGGTCCACCTCACCCCACATTCTTTTTATTTTCCATTCGGATGAGAAAAAAATGGGAAAATGTTTGGTGAAAAGTTTATTGTGTACGAAGAAAATCCACTAAAGATAGGGATCTTTGCGCGCAGATCAGTCTACTTTATTACATAGCTATGAATTGACAAAAGATGCCATAGATTTGTGGAAGAAAATTCCAAAAAAGATTTACTTTAACAGATTAAGCGGATAAAACATTGCATGCAGCATAATAAAAGCGGTCTTTATGCATTCAGCAAGATTTTATTTTTACTAGATTCATTTGTAATCATTCAATTTCATCAACAAATCAAGGATCCATTGACTATTCTAGTTTTGGTCCATTAGGATCCTTCCAACTACTTAGAAGTATATTTATTATATTGAAAATTGTATACACGTACCTTTTTATTTTTTATGTTTTAGTTTTATTTTGATTAGTCTTTAAAACATAATAATTAATTTATAAGTATATAATTTTTGTAAATTTAGTTTCTGATATCATATAGTTTGATTCTTGCTATCATCCATTCTGAGTGATTACTTTTTCATCTTTAGGTTTATTATTCATTACTTTGGATAAACTCTATAAGTGTAGACTTTCAATCAAAGTCACTTTTGTAGTTGTGGATTTAATGTCTAAACCATCAAAATTAAAAAATCAAATTCCCCTTTTGTCAACCTGTTTACTAGTCATTATGATCTAAATTAACACATGTTTAGCTAATTTATGGGTTTGATCGTTGCATTTAAAGACGTTTATTACTCATTTGAGAGAGATCAAGGACTATCATTCTCAAATAATGTTAGGGCTTATTGATAAAAAATATTATGAGAGCATTAAAGTAGCATTTATCAGAGCATTATTAGATGACATCATCCTAGGTCTATTGCACGCTTGTTATCTTTGACTTTTTTTCATAGTCATAAATATAGTCCCATTATGACTCTAATTGAGGAGAAATAAACCCTTGCAAATCTCAAAACATGTTCCAAAACATTTCCAAATCCTTATGTAGACACTCAAAATTCACTATTGACTCACAATTCATCATTTTCCCAATAATTAATTATTTAATTAACTATTTCCATAAAGCACCACTATCTCATATTCTTGTGATCAATTAAAAAAATCTATTATTTAACTATTACCCTTCTCACAATTAATTCTTATTTCCTCCCTAAGGTTAATAACATCAATTTAATTACTTAATCTGAATCCCTAGTTCCTCCAAGTTAATCAATCAATTAATTAATTAACTAAGACCAATTAAACCCCCACTAACTTTTTTTACATTTTTAATCTATGGACTTTAAAAACTTGACCATTAATTCAACCCATGCGGATTAAAATCTAAGCATGCCACCATTTGAAATGTTTCCATATCTTGCCCATGCTTTGTCATTATTTGTCATCATTTATCCTTAGGGAAATAATCATTTCCACACAATTCAATTTTAGATGAAATACTTCAACACCAATAAGTTTTTCACCTTCCTATGGCACCTATTCCTTGCACAACAAACTTGCCACACAATATCCTAGTAGCATTATTATATAAACATAATAAATGTAGAATATAAATTTAAATAATTTATCATGTCAAAGAAAATAAATTTATCAAAAAGAAGCACACAAGGAAGTAACATACTTTCCAAATTCATATATGACATAATCCTCCCATTGAAATTTTGAGTAAATATTCATGTATATTTATTGAATTATTTTATTTAAAAGGGTCAATAATGATGGATATTATAGCTAATTCAAGATTTAGACTACCAATGTGTTCAAAATTGATATTTATTGTAGGAGGTGATTGCGGAATTGTTTGGTGAAAATATAATTGTAAGTCCGTTAAAATGATAAATTCATATAGTATGAGTTGTTGGTGTCTTAGAACATTTTTTCTTGATAATTATTTAGTTTTCTAGTGTAGAAAAATGTATCCCTTTTACATTTTCATACTTAATTTGAAATTAATGTTAATTTGGACTTAATTATGCCTTAACTTAGTGTTGTAATATGTATTTTACATATTCACATTAAGTTTAGAGCCCTGTTAATTAAAATAAGCTTAATAAATGCCTTGATTTAGTGTTGTAAAATGTATTTATTTACACTTTCACACTTATTTAGGGCTCCTTTAATTAATTGAACTTAATTTTCCTTAATTGGTCCCTTTAACTCAAATCCAAGACTAATTAATCACATTTTTCGAAGAGGAAACCAAACATTCATTAATGTCTTAACATAACAATTCTCATTGAACAATGTGTGTCCTATTTGAGTGACCTAGGACCCATTTTCCCATGGACGAATGGGTCCTCACTTAGGCCTAGTACTTTAATTTAAATTATGTTTTTGGTGGTATTTTAACATTTAAAATCTATATTCATATGTCAGCTTGTGATATTTGAATTTTGGGAAATTAAGGATACATACCTATAAATATAAGGTCATTTCACTATGTTTCATCTAGAATATTTTGAGAAGAACCTAGCAAGTTTACTAGAGCAATTCAAGAGCATTTCAAGAGAAATTCAAGGAATTCAAGAGAATATTTATTAAAGAATTATTGTAGCAATCAAGATCCTATTGTCATATCAAGGTCTTCTTGCATCATGCATGTTATTGGAGCTAATATGGTGTTGTTGAGTTCATGATCCATTCAAGCATTCAAGTCAAGTTTCAAGCATCAAGATCCACATCCATTGAAGCCATTTCATGCAAGTTGCATATCTACATTCCAAGGTTCATTCAAGGGCTTGGTGAGTTGTGACATTGAATTCATTCATCATTCCTTTCATGCTATTTTATTTTATTTCACGGTTTGATTACCAAATTGTGGTTTGACCAAGGAAAAATCCCATTCACCAAAAAAAAAAAATTTCCCTCTTGATTTGTGTTTGCAGATTTAGGTGGAAGAAATATTGAAGATCCTTTGAAGAGAAAAATTGAAGTTGTCAAAGTTGTCATCTTCTCACATAAACTCATATATATAATTTATTTTCAACTTTTCAAACCTAAAACCTGGGAAAATTGAGAGATTTAGATCTATTACAGATGCTCCCAAAAGTTGTAGACAAACCCTAACTTAGGACCCATTTTCCCCTAAGTGAATGAGTCCTAGGTTAGCTTCAACAAAGCACTTTTGGTGGGTAGTAAGCAATATTCTTCCCTTCTCTAATTTGTGACCTGATTTATGGTTCCATTAGTATTGATCTTAATCTATTAGATCTAGGTTGTAGATTGCATTTTTGAGTTACTTTTCTATTTTTAGTTTTTCTCCCCAAAGTGTTGTTTAATCAAGACCCCCGTCCATGCAAAAAAGGAAATATGAAGATTTAAATTTTTACCTTATTCACCTAAAAGTCAATAGTCATTTAATTGTGTGGATCTCACTTCCTGATGAAATAGAAGAAAAATAGGTGGCCCTTAAGTGGTTTATTAACCCCATTTTAGTAACATGTATACACATAACACCCTATTTTTCATCATTTCATTTTGGTGTACCTGAGTTTGATCATTGCTTTTTCCTAATTTTGGAGTCCATTTTCCCCCTAAACCTAGATTTTGCATTCATTTGCATTGCATTGGATTGAATTGAGTCTCATTTAGGGTTGCTTACCTTGCATTAACTTTTCATTTCATTTAGAGGTCTAAAGATTACATCTTTGCATTCTTTAATTCTAAAAAATACAAAAAGAATAGTCATTTTGCAAAGCATTTAGATAACATTGCATCATCATTCACTTACATTTGGAAATTGAATCAAAATTGCACATCAAATCAGGTCTCCTATTTTTTCATTTAGTCATAATTTGCATTTGTATTCAACCTTAATTTCATAGAAAATTCAAACCGTAACTCACTGTTTTAGATAAGAATATGGAAACCATTAGAATCAACTTAGAAACTTGAAAAAATATTTTTAAAAACCCTAATCTAGGATCCATTCTCCCTTGGGTGAATGGATCTCTGATAAGGGCTATTTACTAATTTTATGGGTATTAAAATATCTATTTATGTATTCTATTTTGTTGTTTTTAGATTTTTGTTTTAGTTTATATCTAGCTTCATTTGATAAATTTAGTGCATTGTGTGAATTAAAAATTGCTTTTACAAGACATCATTCTTAGGTTTTTACATAGCATAATAAAAAAATTACTTATTATAAATTTGAAAATCTAAAAATCCCCTTGCATTTCAAACAATGGACATGTGCATTGGTAATCTATGAAAGTCTTAACATCTTTAGTTGATGTTTCAAGTTATGTTTTTGGAAATGATCCTAATGCAATTGAACCTAATCATGCCCAATCAAATCCTAATGAGTTTCCTTGTGAAGTTGACATCATTGGAGAAGATGATGACAACATGAACAATTTTATAAACAATTTCCTTAACAATCTTGAGAACAATTCATCCTTTTACCCTTCCATGCAACAACTAACATCACTTACTATCCCACAACTAGAAATGCTTGGTATTTTACATCCTGAAATTGAGTCACAAAATAAGCCTATATCTCCAATAATGAGCGAACCTAGTTCCTCTAATCAAGTACATACCTATCCATCTTATGTTAACAAAGTGAACAACACACCCATCAACCTAGAACAGACCTATGGTCAAGGATTTAAAATATTAACTAAGCAAGGATGTGACATAACTAATGAGCATAAAATCCACAAGCTTCTAGAACAAATCCAAAGTGAATATACTAAAGGAATAGGATATCAAAATCCTTATCCCTCACCTGTCAAGGGGGACATACTTAGAAGTGTTACTAAGGTGACCAAACTTTTTACAAAGCTAATAGAAGAGAGAAAATTTCTCATACTCAATAGGTTGGTTCCACACTCCAAAAATAGATCTAAGGGAAGCAAATGAAGGTAAAAATTTATTAAATTTCCATGTTCACATGGATACAAACAAAGAAAAGTCATGAATTAGATGCAAAGTTACTTTATCAATGGCAAGTAGGTGCCTAAAAGAACTAGCTATACCTTGGAAAACCTTAGGGTTCCAGAATTCAAGAGGTAGCCTCAAAAGATGGATGTAGGTTAGGGAAACCACCCCTAGATCAGCGAAAGGATCCAAAATTGCTTTCCATTTATACAAAGAAAGGTAATTTTTAATTTTTTTATCAAAGGCCTAAGGTCCACCAATGATAACTTTGAGCATATCTTCATAAATATTGAAGCTAAATAGAAACACTCCATTAGACATAAAAATAATTGAAACACTACCTTTCAACTTCCAAGAAGATTCTATCCAAGCCCTAACTTGATCAATATTGAGTGTAAAACGAAGGAATTTACCAAGTGAGAGTTGTAGGTCAGTGATTGTCTCATGCATTATGTCATCTGGGACAACAATTTTGAGACTTTCCATTGCATAAAAATCCTCTGAGGGGTTAGAAGACCTAGAAGGTCCCAAATTTAAGCTTTACTACCAATCACCTTTTCCACATAGGAAGATGGATCCTCATCGGAAAGGAAAGAATCCAAACTGGGAGAGGAAAAAGAATGAGACTTATCCATGAGATGGGGTTGGAAAAATGATGCAATCAAGGTGGAGATTACTTCCAATCCAACACAAAATGATTGACCACAAACAAATAAATCTACCAATGAACACAAAATGCTCAACTTGACTCAATCACTTCACAAGAGGCTTCTAGCCCTCAAAACACAACAATTGGGCTTATCTTTTGGAGAAGGTTGTACAATGGCCACCCAAACATCAAATAAGCTTTAACATAGACCCCAAAACAAAATCCTAAAATATCTCCAAGGGTTTCTTTGCAACAATATGGAGATTCACTAAATTGCCCCGTTTTAGGGCTACTAAATTAGCCCAAAATAACAAAGGAGGTACCTCCCAGACACCCTATTTTTACCAAAAATCTGTTGAAAGACTTTAATTGTGTTCTAAAACCATAGAATCCACCATTTTTTCCCTAATTTAAGACCCTTTTATTTTTGTTCCATGAAACCCTCCATTTCAAGCCAAAACACTTAGGGTTGATTAGAAATCACACTACCTGGGCTTCTTAGACACAAGCAATTCATCCAAAAAAACTCATATACTCTATATATGGTCACAAATCCAACACAAAACTAGTTCCTTCACTGTTTCCTCAAAACACCATCTTGACACCACCATTTTACATGGAGAAATGCATCATGTGACCCTAGGGTATCATCCAGGCCACACAAATTACTTTCCTCTATTTCTAAAAAATCTTAACACCTACCCTACCATTAAGCAATTTCAATCCACTGAGTGACAGGTCAGAATAGTAGGTGGATTGACATTTACATCTTTCAACCAAAAATCAAGCCTACAAATCTGTGTGTACAAGCTACAACAGAAATTTGAAGAGATCTTCCACAAAAATGAGTTTGAGACTCTCAAAATGGGCTCATTTGAAAGATAAATCTTGCATCTACAAACATAGAAATATTTAGGACAATAAACACCTATATAGGTCCTTACAGGATCAAAAAAAATTAGAAAAACAAAGGAAACATAGTAAAATATGGAATAAACATTGTATTTCTTATGAGAATTTCAATACAATACTTCTCCCCTCCTTCTTCGAGCCTTTTAGAGGCCTCTTATAGAGTTTACATTTGAATCCCATCAACACCAACATTCATAACTATTTTTTGAGCTTCCAAACCTTTCATATTCCCTAAACTGCACTTTAACAACTTTTGATTGACAACAATTATAACTTATTGTGGAACTTTTAACAACTTGACACCTAAATCACTAAACCACCCAAATATAAGATAAATGGTCTTTCTAGACCTTATTTAATATAAGTTGACTCAAACCAACTCAAATTCCTTAGGCTCACCCTATGGTTAACATCAAATGATCATATTTTGACAATAATATGTAGGTGCTCCTGCACCATACACCCCCACTGGAAAAAACTCATGCCACATGAGTTGCATCTAATTCCAATATCTCCAAGCTTCATACATGCTCCATTGGTCTAAAAATCCTCTGCACTGGTCCAAATTATGTGTTCTCCCAATCTTCCCTGCATCTTTATATTTGTTTGCATATGCAATTGTCTTTATCCCTATCATCTATCTTCCCTCTTTTCCTTGACCCAAACTTGATTATCTTCTTTACCCTGCACCTGCAAACAAACACATATTAGTACTACCTTGTCCTTTCTTCTTCTCTATTTCATTTCAATTTTTTCAATTGTCCTCAATTCTCTATCCAACCTATTCTTTCAAAACTATCATTAGGCTTTTATTCTCATTACTAAGTACCATAGTACCAACAGACCTATTTCTCATTGTACTCCTTGTACTATTAGGTTTATGACCTAATGTACCTACAATTATTTATTGTCTTGTAATCTTATTCTCAACCAAAGGGCATCCAATAGACCCCACCATGACATTAGTGTTCAAATTCACTATCCTCAAATTTGAAATAACTTTCTTACCTGTTTCCAAAGCATTCTCATACCTTGTACTATTTGCAACACTTGTCTTTTTGTCTTCATTCACATTATTTACAAGTTCTCTTCTTCCACACATGATGAACTTTTCCTTACCTTTCTCATCTTCCACAAGTGGAGTTAAAACAAAAGAACATCCATCCTTCACAATAGTGTATGCATTCTCTCTACCATCATACATGGCTCGCCTATCATATTTCCAAGGTCTACCTAGGAGTAGGTGACAACAATCCACGGGAATGATATCACAAACAACACTATCCTTGTACCCTCCAATCTGGAAATCCACCATAGCCTTTTCATTTACCAACAAATATTGCCCATCACTTTACCATGAAACTTTATAAGGCAATTCATGAGGTATTTTATTCAAATTTAACATATTCACCATCTCAGTAGACACCATGTTTTCAGCTGATCCAGAATCAATTACAACTTTACATACCTTATCCTTGCACTTATAATTAGTTTTGAAAAGAATATTCCTTTGCAATGGCTCCACCTCTTTTGTTTCCTTCAATACTATCTTCCTCACCATCAACATCTCCCCTATTTTAGGAGTAGCCCTCAAACTTGTAGAATGATTGCTTTCACACTCCTCTTCTTGAACCAATTGTGCTCTCCTATCAATCCTTTTTTCACCACTTGATGAACTATGAACCCTTTCAGGACATTTCCAAGATGGATGGCCATATGCATTGCATGTATAACATCTCCCTACAAAATCATTAGAACTTCTACTAGCACTAAACCTTCCTCTACCTCTAAAACCTCCTCTAGTATCAACAATTCTCTCATTACCTTTACTTACACCTTCTTGTTCTTCCAATGGTTGCTTTGGTGTAGAAATTATTCCTCTTCCTCTTGCACTAGCAGCACTTCTTCCTCTCACTAATTTTTCTTGTCTTCTTTTGAGCTTTTCCTCCACCTTGATTCCTAATTGAAAGCACTCTTCAATAGATTTGGGGTTAGCAACAACAAGTTCATCTTGTATATTAAATCTCAAACCACCTAGATATCTAGCCACCTTTTCAACCTCATCCTCATCCCTTCTAGACCTTATGCTTAATTTTTAAAATTCATTAGTGTAGGCTTTAACATCTAGTTCTTTTTGTTTCAATCCTTGCCACTTTTTATACAACTAAACTTCATAATCCTTTGGAAGAAATTTACCTTTCAATTTTTGCACTATCTTTTCCCATGAAATGATCCTTTATTTTCCTTGTTTCCTTCTCTCTACTTTCTCATAGTTCCACCATAAAATAGCATGACCTTTGAGTTTAGTCTTTGCCACCTTCACCATCTATTCATCTGAAATATCCTTAGTTTCAAAGTAATTATCCATAGCAACAATCCAATCAAGAAATTATTCTTCATTCAAATTACCACCATACACAAGAAGATCAAATTTTACCTTATGAGAATCACCTTTCACTACTTTAAGCATCTTCACCATTCTTTGATCTTGAGGGTCCAATTCTTCATCAAAATTCTCATATTCTTCTTCATCTTCCCCAGTCTCAATTTCTTCATTCTCATCTCTCCTTTTCTTTGTCTCCAAGGTAGCAAGCCTTGCCAATACATAATTATGTGACTCTAGAAGCTTAGAATGCTTCTCCTTTAGATCTTGCAACTCTCTTGCAACACCAATGTTCTTAGGAGGAATCTTCACCAATTTTTCTCTTCACCTTCCAACCTACAAAATCAATCAAATCACCAACTAAAGATCTTGTTCCTGAAGCTCTAATACCACCTGATGCAATCAAGGTAGAGATTACTTCCAATCCAATGCAAAATGATCAACCACAAAAAAAAATCTTCCAATGAACACAAAATGCTCAACTTGACTCAATCACTTCACAAGAGGCTTCTAGCCCTCAAAACACAACAATTGGGCTTATCTTTTGGAGAAGGCCATACAAGGGCCACCCAAACATCAAATAAGCTTTAACACAGATCAAAAAAAAAAATCCCAAAAGATCTCCAAGGGTTTCTTTGTAACAATATGGAGATTCACTAAATGCCCTATTCTAGGGCTACTAAATTAGCACAAAATAACAAAGGAGGTACCTCTCAAACACCCTGTTTTCACCAAAACTCTATTGATTGAATTAATTGTTTCTAAAACCATATAATCCATGATTGTTTCCCTGATTCAAAACCCTTTTATCGTTGTCCCATGAAACCCTCCATTTCAAGCCAAAACACCTAGGGTTTATTAGAAATCACACTACTTGGGCTTCTCAGACACAAGCAATGCATCAAAGACTTTTCATATACTTTGTACATGGTCACAAATCTAACACAAAACTAGTTCCTTCATTGTTTCCTCAAAACACCATCTTGACACCACCATTTTACATGGAGAAATGCATCATCTGACCCTAGGGTATCATCTAGGCCACACAACTTGCTTTCCTTTATTTCTAAAAAATCTTAACATCTACCCTACCATTAAATTTTTTTAATCCACTGAGTGATAGGATAGAATAGTAGGTGGATTGACATTTACATCTTTCAACCAAAAATCAGGCCTACAAATCTGTGTGTACATGCTACAACATAAATTTGAAGAGATCTTCCACAAAAATGAGTTTGAGACTCTCAAAATGGGCTCATTTGAAAGATAAATCTTGCATCTATAAACATAGAAATATTTAGGACAATAAACACATGTACAGGTCCATACAGTATCAAGAAAGTTCAGAAAAATAAAGGAAACACAGTAAAATGCAGAATAAATGTTGTATTTCTTATGAGAATTTCAATACAATACTCCTCCCCTCCTTCTTTGAGCCTTTTAGAGGCCTCTTATAGAATTTACATTTGAATCCCATCTACACCAACATTCATAATTGGTTTTTGAACTTCCAAACCTTTCAAATTCCCTAAACTACACTTTAACAACTTTTGATTGACAATAATTACAACTTATTGTGCAACTTTTAACAACTTGACACCTAAATCACTAAACCACCCAAATACAAGATAAATGATCTTTCTAGACCTTATTTAATATAAATTGACTCAAACCACCTCATATTCCTTAGACTCACCCTATGATTGACATTAAATGTTTAGATTTTGACAATAAGGTGTAGGTGCTCCTGCACTAGAAAATAAAGACGATGAGGACAATCCTTTGTCATCAAAATTCTAAGGAGTAGAGTAGAAAATCTCCCAAGTATTTACCCTCCACGATAGTAGAGATAAAGGATGTGGAAACCCGCTAGGCTCCCCATCATCCAGGCACATGGTGGATGCAAAATCAAGTGAAAATTTAAAAAGTGATGGGCAAGAAAATTGCAGAGCTTTAGATGAAATACTTATGTTGAAACTTTGTTTGTCGCTAATAAATTCCATTGTCCCTAATTTATTGACAAGTAGGGCTTGAAGGCTTGATTGAGCAATTAAATCTTCAATCCTTTTTCCAAATTCACTTAAAATCTGTAACCACTCATATCTGCTTTCCTTGATGGAATGAATTCATTGTACTCATCACCTTAAAGGATAATTGGATGCTTGATTTGAAGTCCTACAAGTGTTAATACTCACAAAATAAATGAATACAAAACATGAATGAGCTCACATGAAAAATTGATGCATTGCTAACATGATACTTGACTAAAATAATGCTGCAATAATTATACTAATTATGCTCTTGACTACTCAATTGCTCAAATAATTCACTAGGATTGTATTAATTCTTGTTAGGATTTCAAATGGTGAAAAAGACTTGTATTTATATGCAATTATTTAATTTATTGTAAACTAATTACTGATAGCTGAGAAGAAAATTTAAATTTCTAAATGTTTAAATATTGACACTAAAATATTTAAATTGGAGCCAAAATAGGCTAGACAGGGGCGCTATCACCTTAGTCCAGACCTGTTTTGGGGCTTCAAATGTCAGTGAATGAACATTGAATATTGATTCCCAAATTAATTATGATTTTTGAAGATTATCATAAAATGGGCAAATTAAGAGCTCAATTGGGTCCATGCACATAAGGGGGAGCTAAACTTAGTGTGAAATTATTGAGGGTGACAATTTATGATGCTACACTAAAACCTTTTGAAAGATTGTTAAAATATCAAAGGAAAAGTTAGCTTATTTCTCATTTGTTTATAATTATATACAACTTAGACCAATTTTTAATGTCATTTAAATAATTTTAAACGAGAAATACTTAAATTTAACTAAATTTTTTTAATGTAATATTATTTTTCTCATAATATAAATTAATGTCATTCTCTTATTCAATGTTTTCTTGTACTTATTTTTTCATAAAATTTTAGTAAATTGATAAGAGAATATATATATCAATATACAATCAACTAATAATATTCACTAAAAATAATCTAATATAAACTAAGTTTAGGAAATAGCCCGTCTGAAGTCTAGATATATATTGGAAGGCTAGTTGGTTAGTTGTATATTCAAAAGTTCACAAGTATCATTTTATATGGAAACAAACGATTTCTTTAGTGGATACTTTAGTTTGTACTCGTAGCCACACAAAATGGATTTTTTCTCCAAAACAAATGCAATAATATGTTATCAAGAAATAATTTATTTTTTAACATTTTATTTTCCCTCCATAAGAAAGGAGAATTTCTATGGTAGCAATACCTATTATTTTTAATGATTTAACATATCCATTTTTTTAAAGGTGATTATTACTTAGTTTTTTTATTAACTTATAATTTACTTTTAGAATTTATATAGTCTATATTTTTAAGATAAATAAATTAAATATTATGTATATAATTTATAATTTAATATGGTTTTAATATTTTGTTTTTTATTGTGGGTATCAAGGCATAGTTAGGAAAGAATTTTTAAAATTAAAATGTTAAAATTAAAATCAATTAAAGATATTTTTTTAGTAGGAAAATAAGTGTTGGGATTGAGGTATATAAAGTACTGTGAACACCAAACCTACACAAACTAACAAGAGATGAACAAACAAGTGTCAAACATGTTAGAAAACTAATCTAGTGTTCCCTATGAAATTCTTTAGCAAAATTCAATAGAAAACATGAAATAACAAGAAACTTAACAAGACAGAGCTTGTAATTCAAATGAAATTAGCTAAACCTCCATCCCATAGGGGGAGTGGTGCTCCTTTGATGTGGAAAAAATCCCTTTTCCAATCCCTTTGATAAGCTTGATAATTTTTTGATGATCCAAGTGTGAGAATGACTATAATCTAGCTAAGAATCCTTGGAAAAGATGAAAGTAGTAAAAGATGTGCAGTGAAATGCCTATAATGATAATTCTCTAAGTTGTGGATCCATATTGTGAAAAGGATGCCACTATTTATAGAAGCCAAGGGTTGAAGAATGGAGGAAATTGGTGAATGTGGGATAAATTGAGAGCCAATGAGAATGTGCCAAGTGTCACAATTCTATTGGAGGAAGTTGGAGCACATTTTGGGAAATGTGTGAGTGGAAGAGGATGGAAGAGGAGTAAATGAAATTGGGTGAGGATTTGAAAGAATCTAAGAGGAATTGAATGAAATTGGTTGAGATTTAAGAGTATGTAAAATAATTTATTTCAAATGTAAGAGGATGTGATAAGTTTTTGAAAACCTTTGGATGGAAATTGAATGAGAAGTGGTTGGGAGGAATATTCCTCAAAATATTCCTTGGTGGGGGAAAATAGATGAATTAAATAATTAATTGAAATTATTTTCATATGCAACCTGGTTAGTTGACCATGAGTTGAGTTAAGTCTTTAGGAGTTAAAAGCTATAAGAATTATTAATGATGATTAGAAAGTTAATTTAGGATTAATTAATCCCAAATTAATTAATTGGAAGAGGTTAGGGGATTGATTTTAATCAAATAAGAAGACTTAGGGGGATTTAATTAAATATGATGAATATTAGTTAGAAGAAAGGTGAATTAATCAATAAATTTGATTATTTGATTAATAGTTGAATTTGTTGATTTTAATTAAATAATGTTGATTATTCAATTAATTGATCAATCTAAGATGATTTCAAAAGAAATATTGTTAGTTGATCGGAATCATATGTCTAGTATCAATCAAGACATTTTACGTGTCTACAAGTACAATGAGCTTTTTGATATACACCAATATCTATTCTAATGGGAACAATACGTTAGGCTCATATTTGTTAGGTTCAAAAGTGCATGCAATTTGTTAAATACCCTTCAAAGAGAATATGGCGTCCCCTAAAGATCTAGTAGGAGGTAAAAGTAGTAATAAATATAAGTCTAATATTTAGTTGGATATGTAAGAGGGAGGTGGTTCATTGGTAGGGAGTAAAATGCATCCCTCTAATGTGTCCCAACCTATTTTGTTCTTGGGGAAGAAGGCCCTTTTTGAGGAAGAGAAGTTAGGTATCAAATGTGGGTTGATCTATAAATTTAGTGCATTTGCATGTGGTTAGATCTCTAAATAAAATCCAGTACACACATTCAAAACACTAGAAATATTCCCCTTGGTCACAAGGATTCTTTGTTTTATTGTTTGGAATAGAAAAATATCACTATTTTATTTTAGTCAAAGAGTCTTAGCATAGGGATAAGCATGCAATACTAATAATTCCATTCTTTTGGATCTTAAACCCATACATAAATCATCTACTATCTTGATAATATGGGTACATATTCTAAATTTCCCTTTGTAGTGTTGGTTTGATGCATATTTCCATGGTATAAACAAAACAAGTTAAGTAAAAAAATTCTTTTAAAGATCTTGAAAATATTGGCCCTTTAAAATATTGTACTTCTATGTGAATCCAAGTGAAGCTAGACATTGGTAAAGGATTATCAACTAAGATATGGCTACAAGTAGGAGAGTGAGTTTGAGACTATACACTTTCATTATAGGAAATGTTCCCAAGTGACACCTTGTATTAACTTTTATAGAAGGAAATTTTGAAATCCAAAGTAGCAACATGGTGAAATGTAGTTCCTTAATCCCATTTATCAATTAAAAGAACTAAGGCTTAGATGATAGATATTAAAAAGGAAACAAATGGTAAGAGAAAGGTGATAATTTAGTCTTCTGTTCCATAGATCTTTGATCATCCAAGTGAAGCTATTGTATTATGAGACTATACACTTTCATTGTAGGAAATGTTCCCAAGTGACACACCTTGTATAACTTTCATAGAAGGAAAATTTTGAAATCCAAAGTAGCAACATGGTGAAATGTAGTTCCTTAATCGCATTTATCAATTATAATAACTAAGGCTTAGATGATGGATAATTCAAAGGAAACAAAGGGTAAGAGAAAGGTGATAATTTAGTCTTTCGTTCCATAGATCTTGGAGGCTCCTAAGTAAATTTTTTCTTCTTATGCCTCATATACTTCTTATTTTAATAATATCATGCATGCTAACTCCCCCAATGATTTTGAGGGATTAGGTAAGCTTTAAGAAATAGTAGAACATATAGACCTATGTTACTACTTTGGATTCTAACAATAAGAAAAATATTTAGTCTTTTTGTTAAGTTCAAAAGGAGAAATAGGTTGCTAATATAGAAAAGGTGAGTAAGTTTATGACTCCATATAGAATTCAAATTGTAGCAAATAAACATGTTCTCATTCCTACTAAAGAATGGAATGTAGGTGACTATATTTTATAATCTATTCTTAATTCTATAAATGTGTTCACCTTTGTTAGCATCCTTAGCTAGGGAAGAGGAGAAAACTAAAGGATGGAAAGAAGTAGATAAAAAAAAAAAAAATCTTAAAAAATATTGAATCTTGTGAATTCTAGTAATATGGTGCTTAGGTCTCATTACAAAAGAGTATGATTTTAATATGTATATTTTTGGGAAATTTTTCTCAACCTTGCATTCCAATTTTTATTTTAATATATTTTATATACACTTGCTATTTCATCTTCTATTTTTTTTGTTTTTTTGTGGGAGTGTTGGTGTTCCATGTGGAGGATGACTATATTTCATCTTTAGTGAGTTTTTGGCCTCATGTGAGGAGGTAGGTGTCCCACTTTGAGGTGGCATGATTTTTCCATGTATTGACATATTATTGTGTGTATAAACGGTAATCATAATGGGAATTGTTTGTGATAAATTCTATGATGCATGTAAGAGCATGTATGGAGGTTACAAGAATCTTGAAAAATATTATGATAGGTGTGGACACTTGTCATGAAGCATATTTGGATGCTTGAATGAAGATAAATTTGGTGCACCCATGTTTGGGTTATCAATATGATATGTATGGCAATGTAAGGGATATGCTAAAATAATCTAGGAGGATCTAGGCATTGGAATTTTTTTTATCTAGGTTCAGGTGCTATACCTCTTATGGTATTGTTAATACTTCTAAAAAAATCCATGGTTTCTAGCTTCTTCTTCACCTATTTATTTGAGTGTTTGAGTTGATATGTATGAGGATTTTCATTCCAAGGTTATGTTGTTGGATTTACTCTAGAGTAGCAAGATATAGATCTCCATGTAAAAGCTTTGAGCCTACAAATGTATTGTAACATAATTTTATTGTAGATTAATACATTCGTTCAATGCTTTGGAATGTGTAGAGTTTTATTCCTGAAAGGGTTCTCCCCATGTATAAATTAGTGTTTCTTCTCTTTTATCTATTCTCCTTTCTTTTTCCTTAGATGGGTTAATTTGTATGCCTTTATGCTACCCAAATTTACTAAGATTGGAAATCTTCAGTGCTTTCCTCAAAGGGTTAATGTTGGAAATGATTTGTGTCCCAATTCTAATTTATTGTATGGTTGTGTGCACTTGTATCAAGCATCGTTGATTTAGAAAATTATGTGGTACTAGAAGGTGCATGCTAGGTTCATTTTTTCTTGCACACACTATGGTGTTCTCCTTTTAATGTTAAAGATATTTACTTTACATACACGTTTGTAAATACTACATTTTCTTAGATGCATGATTATTCTAGAGTTCATGTGCATCTTAAGGTGAGGAAAAAATATTATGGTGAATTTAGCATATACATGTAATTTCCCATTTATTTCTGTGTATTTTGGGGAAAGTTCTTTGATACCTAGACATATTGAGAAATGACATAATTTTATGTAAAATTAGATTCCTGCCTAATCTAAAGTATCTTAAATATTAACTTATTGAGCACTAAGTATTTCATAAAATCTAAAAGTAAGAATAAATTTACAACCATAACTCACTATTGATGTTGTCTATTAAAACATGTAACCTACATTTTTAGATCTTACTACCTTTCAATTTACCATCACTCATTCTTAATTGTAATATTTATTTTTCATGTATTAATTAAATCCTAATTCATTTACCTAAAAATAAGTATTATTATAAATACAAATGTATCAAGATTTTATTCACTTTTTAATTCTTTAGACTTTACTACTAAAAAAATAGTGACCCCAAATGAAATGTGTACATACCTTTAAATATTAAGTATTGACATAAATCCAAACAAAAAATTACAGAAGAGAGACAATTTCACCATTACAAATATTAAAATCCTATCCTTAATTTTTTTTTAATAAATTAAAAATCCAATTATTTTGATGTGTGTTTAACATAGTTTATTGTCGATATCAAAAAAAATTTCGGCATTCTAGAAACGTTGAGTACACCTTTCCACGCAAAATAAATTGCTCAATTTTGTTTTCGAAGAACAAGAAAAGTTCATGTCCATTCATTGCGATTTTAGTCTTTGAAGAAGCTGACTTTAATATGAAATGAATACGAAACTCCTGTGATATCATAAATTTGTACTTCTGAGGTAAATGATTTTTGTTCAGATTTTAAACTTTACAAATTTATTTTCCTTCTAAATAAAATCATCTTGAAGACTTGTCAGCGTTGAGGGGTAGGTATTTCGCATACTCTTCTCTCAACCGTAGAGTCTGCTTTTTACTTCCAGGCGGCTTTTCATTCGTTAACATCTTTTTTTTGTTATTGTTGTGATGTTTGAGTACCCGGATTTACTCAAACAAACAATATGTTGAAAACGCAAATGCATTGCGGAGTCGTGGTTCGCTTTGTAATTTGTGTCTGTTTGGTGAGCTTTACTACTGCAAAATGTGTTCCTGAAAAGTGTGGTTCGATGAAAGTGAGTTACCCTTTCTGGATTAACAATTCCCATTGTGGATACCCTGGTTTTCAGTTAACTTGCAGGAAGGACAAAGATACTGGGATGATGGCTTCGTTCTTTACAGCTTTTGTAGTTAATTCTACTGGTTTTGAAGGTAATTTTACCTCTGCAATTCTTGAGGATTATTATTTCAAGATTATGAAGATCAATTATGAGGGTCACCTCATCATAAATTCTTCTTCTATCTATGCTTCTTCGTGTAATGTATACAATCCTGCTAGAAACTACTTTGAGCTACCTTCAGATGGGCCTTTCACTCTTTCCAATTCCAATAAGTTGGTAGTTATCGGCAACAACACAGTCGGTACCTACAGTTTTGGGGATCTGGGAGAGGCAAAATGTGTATCAATTAACCTTCAAAGTGGTCAACCATACTGCCGCTATGGCTGTTGCGAAATTAACTTTCCAGATAATTTGCCATTTATAAATTTCACGGGCGGAGGTCTGTTTCAATTGCCCAACGAAACTAGTCTATTGTGTGGCTTCTCGGCCATAATGGATCCCACCACCTTCACCATCGTCGACAATAAAACAAACCTCTTTTATGGACCCGTCCAAGCTTATTATGGTCTCCGCCTTAACTGGGGTATTGGCCTTCACAACTGTTCCACAGCTAAAGAAACGGTCAATTATTCTTGCTCCATCAACGCAGGATGTATCGACTCTCCTTCATCGAAAGGGCACGTATGCAAATGTCATCTTGGGTATGAAGGAGATGGTTACTCTAATGGCACAGGTTGCACAGGTATTATCTCCGCACTTTTATTAATTAAAACCATAACTAGTATTATGTGTTCTCTTTTATAACCATTTCTCTTTTGAATCTCAAAGATCCTAACGACAATGATGGTGAATCTTCAGATATAAACGAATGTAGTTATAGAATCCGGAATATGTGCGTTGGAGCAGGGGAAGGAGGAATACGCTATAATTTGCGAGGTTCCTTCAACTGTTCATGTGCAAAAGGTTTTGTGGGAGATGGCTTTAGAAATGGGACAGGATGCATCTCCACAAGTTCGAATCACCTTGTTTTTCATGCAATCACGGGTAACGAAATATTAAATATGATGCACGTGTTTATGTTATTTAATTGTTTGTCTTAAATATATTCGAAAATAGGTGGAAGATAATTATATTTTTGTTTCAACGTCTGATCTGGTAAAATACACAGGATCCGTCTCTTCGTTTGTGGTTGTCTGTTTAGTAGTGTCTCTTTTGGTTTGGTGGCTAAAGAAACGCCACTTGACACTTGTGGAGGCCAAGTATTATCAACAGTTGCAACAACACATATCTTCTACAGGGGGGGGAGAAAGCCTGAGAATTTTTTCTGCCAAAGAAATGGTAAGAGTTTCTAATAATTATTCAAGTGAAATGGTGTTGGGAACTGGTGGCTTTGGAACTGTGTTCAAAGGTATTTTATTAGATGGTACTCTTGTGGCCATTAAAAAGTCCAAGCAAGCTTTAAATTTGGAGGATGATCATGAGTTTCTTAATGAAGTTACAATTCTCTCCCAAATAAATCACAGAAATATAGTGAAACTGTTAGGGTGCTGCATCCAAACTAAATTCTCTTTGTTGGTATCTGAATTTGTTCCGAATGGAACACTATTTGAACATTTACAATCCAAAGAGGGGTCTTTGTCTTGGGCTTCACGACTGCAGATTGCAATTGAGACAGGGGAGGCTTCGGCATATCTACATTCTGGAGCGTCTCAACCCATTTTCCATCGAGATGTAAAATCGTCTAATATTCTTTTGAATGAGAGATTCTCTCCAAAAGTTGCAGACTTTCGGATTTCTCGTCTCATCTCTGCTTCCAATAACACACATGTCACCACTAATATAATGGGAACAAGGGGTTATTTAGATCCTGAGTACTTCCAAACATATCAGCTCACTGACAAAAGCGATGTTTACAGTTTTGGTGTAGTTTTGGTTGAGCTTTTAACATCTCTAAAACCCCTCCCTATAGAGAGAGTCACCGACGAGATGAGTTTATCTAATCTTTTTCTTTCTAGACTTAACCATAATCGCCTCAAAGAAATCTTAGATAGCAAAGTATTGGAAGAGGGAAACTTGCAACAGATGGAAGATATAGCAAGGATAGCACAAGAATGCCTTCATTTAGAAAGGAGGAAGAGACCATCAATGAAAGAGGTTGTGGAGGAACTTGTTTGGGTAAGAGGGGGCACAAGAAAGACAAAATTCCATGACAGTGTGAAGTGTGAGGATGCAATATTTGATCAGACAAGCATTTCCAGAGAGGCATCACAAACATCATATGAATTCAAGAGTTACACCTTTCCATCTACAGTTGGGAGTACGTCAGAGGAACCATTCACTACACCGGTTCAGATGTCGACCTTGACTGAATGATTGAGAAGAGGAGATGATAAGGCTTCATCTTTAGATTATAAATAATATTTGATTAGTTAGTATACTATAATATTATACTGTTTATTTATTTGTTATGTAATTTTTTAGAAAAAATTGAAGAGTTTTTATGATGCTTGCTTTCTAGATATTTCTTTCTAGAAATATATTTGTATTTCTAAAATAGAAGGAAAATATGATCTCATTTTATGATAAAAACTTTCCTATAATTTATTTTTGTGTTCATTTTAAGATGCTATTTTTAGTCTATTTTAATACATAATTTATGGGATGCATACACTTATGTATAATAATACAGGTCTACATCTTTGAAGCTCCATCATAATTTACATCTATCATGACTTTTAATCATTCAATTAACAAGTATACTACCTTTTAGTGATGTATACCTAAGTATAACAAAGGTTGAAATAGAATATGTAAAAAGCACTTTTGAGGTTGATTATTCATCATATATTTTTAAATAGATAGAAAATATATCCAAAATGAAATATATTTGTTATTCATAGTCTAATACTTTGATATTTTAAAAGTTCTTGAAACATTGAAAAATGGATCTATGGCTAATACTAACTTAAATCACACTTTTCAACCTTTTACATTCGGGGGACACAAAAATTATCAAAATAGACCACTTGGCTACTGTCCTCAAAGAAGAGTTAGAATGGTTGATCAAGGTTTTGGTCCCCTTTTTGTGGTTTTTAGGATGAAATGATGTGACATGTGATAATTGTAAAACTAGGTCAACTATGCAAGTATAACAAATTATATATTCAAAAAAACACAAAATTGATTCATAAAAGCATAAAGTAGGGGAGCAGAGGGTAGGAAATGAGGAATCTAGAATTAAAATTTGGAGTCAAACTGGTTGGACAAGGGCAAGGGTTCCCTTGTCTGAAAATGAGGGAACTTTTCTAAGTTTAAAAACTTACATAGAAGCATCACATTCTGTAGGTGCTTCTCTATCGGAATAAGCTTTGGAACTTCATCGGTCAACAAATAATTGATCTTGCCCTAATTTGATGAAATAATGTATTTGTATGCTTGATCTTCGTTTGAGATCTTCATTCTTCTCCATATCCACTTCAGATCTGCAACTTGCAAGAAAGAGAAGAGATAAAGGTTTGTGCCATATAGAGGCTTTCCTAAGTCAAACCCCATTTTGTTGTTTCCGCCTCCATAATGACTATGATGATGTTGGAAAAAGAGTGCTTACTTTAGGTCAGGAAGATGAAAATGGCTAAAAATAAATGATAAATCACAATGCTACAACTTACCATTTAAATCTGTGTATTCCTTAATAGAATGGGGTCATGTAGCACATCTCATACAAGGAGAACTTGATAGTTGATTGAAGATCCTACAAGTGTTAGTACTCACAATGGGAATAAACATAAAACATGGAACTATCTTACTTATGCTTAAACATGGATTTGATGATACATTGCAAACATAATCTTGATTGATGAAAGTGTTATAAAAATGTTGGTTATTCTAATCTTAAATTTCCTTTTAGGATGCTCAATTGGTATATTCAAATTGCTTAGATTTATATCAATGTTTAAATGGTGAAAAAGACTTATATTTATATGCATTTCAATATTTCCCATTATAATTCTTTTAAAATGCCAATAAATGAATTTAAATTTGCAAACATATTAATGCCAATAATAAAATATTAAATTTTGGGCCAAAATAGGGCAGTCAAGGGAGAGGGCACCCTTGTCTAGACCTATTTTGAATTTTTAATGCTTGTTAAATAAATAATTAAATTTTACTACCAAAATTAATTTTATTTTGTGAAGACAATAATAAAATAGGTAAATAATAAGCATAATTAGGCCCAAGCACTTTAGGAGGAGCCAAACATAGAGTGAAATTGTTAGGGGTGGAAATTTATGATGCACACACTTAGCCCCAATTTTAGTGAGAGTATGAACTTGCACTTATACTCACACTAAAGTAAGGAGAAGACAAGAAGGGTATTTCCATTGAACCATCAACAAGTTAAGATGACACTAAACTAAGGGATGCGCTAGTCCCTAGACTCGAGATCCTACCAAACAACAATGTCAAGATAAAAGAATGCACACATATATAAGACACAATGCAGTAAAAGACACATGATAATAAAAAACAAAGAATACACAATAAAGACACAAAGAAAACATAAACATAGCACAAACACAAGGAATACACAAAGTAAACACATAAAATATATGAGGTAAAAACAAGACAAACACAACATGAGCATAACTACAAACAAGAATTTAAAACATGATATGCATGAAATAAAACATGAAAACAAGGTTAGTATGCTAAAATATTAGAGTCATTAAGGTAAGGAGACCTTGATATGAAATTTTGTCTCAATACCAAATGTCATCCATCAAATAAACAACATACACTTCTAAAATGCTAAAAAGGATAGTGCTTCCATAATGCAAGCAAGCTGTGTTATGCTAGATCACTTATGGGTATGTACGAGCTAGCAAGCTATGTTATGCTAGTTTTCCATGCAAAATGATGGGTCCCACAAGGTTAGTAAGTTGTGTTATGCTAGTTTACTCATGAGACACATCGATCTACTAGCTAGAAAGTTGTCTTATTCTGGGTGTCATGCGAAAATTCTCAATTTCACAAGCCAACAAGCTTTATCATGCTCTAGGTTTGTGGATTGTTTGTAAATCATTCCTTAGGGAGTGCATAAACTTTTAATGTCATGGGGGATAATTTAATGTCTTGAGGGACGAATTGCTAACCACACCTTAGGCGTGCATGTATTTTTAACATCACAAGGGATGGTTTATTATCATGGGGATGAGTTTGGTAATTATACCTCAAGGAGTGCATAAATGTTTAATGTCGTGGGGATGATTTGATAACCATGCCTTAGGGGGCATTACAGGTACCACCACAACAAAGGGGGCACATGTGAAAATCAATAACCACACCTTAGGGGGGTATTATGAACAACACCACCACCAAAGGGGTACATGAATGAATTGATAGCCACACCTTAGGGGTTATTATGCTCAATACCAACACCAAAGGGACACATGAATGACTTGATACACACCTTAGGGGTACCATGCACAATACCACCACCAAGAGGGCACATGAATGAGATGAGAGGCACATCTTAGGAGGTATTATGCACAATACCACCTCAAAGAGGGCACATGAATAAGATGAGAGCCACACCTTAGGGGGTATTATATGCATAATACCACCACAAAGGGGGCACATTAATGAGATGAGAGCCACACCTTAGGGGTTATTATGCAAAATACCACTACCAAGGGAGCACATTAATGAGTTCAAACTTCACTAGATGTTGATGTATGAAAATGGATAGGGTGATATGGCCCCCTGCTCATTGCTCCCAAAATATTAGCATACTTGCTATGCTAATATATTAAGGAAAAAAAAGGGATAAGAGGGGATCCTCAAGAAAGATGCACACCTCCAAAACTAGTTATCTTTACCCTCGAGTGTATAGGAAAGAGGGTGATCCCACAATAGTGGTTTACAATTTTTGGCCAAACTGGACACTGAAATTATTTTTTTAACTAAATCTTCACTTTCGGGCACCTATAGCGGCTAAACCGTGAGGAATTTGAAGATGATGCAAACTAGAGTTTAGTGAAATTTTGTCTATAGATTCTAAATATATTTTTTTCAAAAATTTTGGAATCATATTGCACTTCTTTTTCCATCTCCCTCAAAAACTAGTTTTTTTCATAAAACAACATTTTTAAAAAGTGACGCTCATTGTATAATGCATAATATTTTTTCCATGAAAGATAAAATTCTAATTCTTTCGAATTTAGATTTTTAACTCCAATATCTAGTGCTTCCACTTGGTTAGATAGTTTTTTATTGAATATTTTTTCTTTAATCAAGTTTCGAAGTCAAGCCAATTACAATTTAGACATAGCGCGATCGTATAACGCGTATCTTCTTTTTTATGTATCAAAATTCAATTTTTTTTTGTTGGATCAAGGACTTTAATATCTTGTGCACTCATATTTTTCAATTTTTTTTTTATAATCTGCTATTTTTCCACATGTGTAGAACAAAGAGCTTGATTTTCGGTGAAAAACCTATGTTTAATAAAACTAAAAAAATAAATACATAATAAAACAAAAACATATTAAAATTATATTCCTTGGATAGCTCATTCCAAGGACTAGTTGATTCCAATTGGGTCTGTGAAGTCTCCACCATTTTTATGTTCAAACTGAGCTTCGAAGTGTAAAAAATTTGATTTTTTTTGTGAACAAGGTCAAAAATTAGGGAAAGGGGGATTCGCTCGAACCAAGGGGGGTTTGAGCGAACCCCTAGGGGTTCGATCAAACCTGGGTTCGTTCGAATCCAGGTTCAAGTGAACCCCCTTCGCAAAAGGGGTTTTCATTTGCTTTTCTTCCGTGCATGCATTAAATGGGTTCGCTCGAACCCTAGTTCGAGTGAACCCTTTTTTGGTTCGTTTGAACCCCCATAATGAATTTTTTTCGCATGGGGTGATTTTTTACATGTTTTCCTTCCTCATTCAAATTGTAAACCACTTTTGTGGGTTTACCCAAGAACAACCATGCTAGAGACTATTGTGTTGCCCCCCATTGATGAAGTATGGTTGCACATAAGATTGTATCACCATGAATGATAGTGAGAAAGCATAATGAGCTACAAATGCCACATAATGAGGAGTGAAACAATAGTTTAACTAATTTCTTATTTTATAAGGATACATATAGTGGTAAGTCTCCATGCCAGATGATATTTCAATGATGTCATATTATTGAAATAATTTTTGTATTTCTCTCTTTAAAGCACGAAACTCATTAGAAGGATTCCCAAACATTTGATGATATGCACAAAAGATGAATTTTGTTACATTTATTTGGTATATTTTATTTCATGTGGAGGTGGAATGGTAATTATGCCATTCTTAAGAAATATCCATAACATATGCTCTATCTTGGATAAAGGGTGTGAAGCAAGAATTAATCTTTCTCCATGCAAATGAGAGTTTGATGGTGAGGTGGAGGATAGAATGAATGTATCATACAAGGGTGGAGTGAGAGGATGTTGGTATCCTATTCCTTTTATGGATAATTATAGAGTGAATCTGTTGGTGTCCAATGTTAACTTCTTTTTCATTATGTTCTAAATTATTTTTATTGAAACCTTATTTGGAAAGGATTTTAAAACCATGGCCATATTGTGTCTCCAAATCAAAAGGTATGTTATTAGTTTGGTTCAAATGAGGTGGATGAATATTTTGGGAAGAAGCATCATTATTGGAATGGGATGGAGGGTCAAATATTTTTTAAGGATGTTGGTTATATGATTGGATACATGTTGATGGGAACCATTTACAAGCAACCATTTGGGAATGAAGCTTAAGGAGCTCTCCATGTGAGAAGAAGAAAGAATATGAAGTAATGGTATTATAGGTTTTGCAGGCTCTTGGTGAAGATGGGGAATGTAAGTTGTGTGAGGTGGATTGAAGTTTGTAAGTAAGTTTGGTGGATGAGATTGATATATGGATTCTTCATGTATGTTTTTCATGTTTTCAAGAGGAATGTTTGGTGAATGGATGGTAGGTGAAGTAGTATCAAGAAAGCTATCAATGATTGCTTCCTCGGGTGCTGCCACAATAGTGTGTCTCACTTTTGGGATGTGTTGATTTTTTCTTGAAATCACTTTTTTTTAGAAAAAATAATGATTGAAGTCTGGAGAGGCTTCATCTAAAGGGTTTTAATTGAAGAGGTATAGATAATACCCCCTTAGGTCAAACCGCCTTAGATAGAACCCCTCTAGTATGAAATCATACCCACAATGGAGCCTCCTTCACACCTATTAAAATGTTGGAAAAAAACAACCTTTTTTTTTACATTTTGAGGGACTAAATAACGTCATTTAAAAATTATATTTTGCAAGATTGTAGCCCTCAAAACAAGATTTCCAACAAGTATAGTTTTGATATATTTTCATTTTATCATGTATTTAATTTCCAATTTTTACTAAACATAGGTTTTTGTCCGAACATCAAGCTCTTTATTGTTCAGAGGTGAAAAAATAGTAAACCATTGTAAAAAAAATTCAAAAAATACCCTTTACCTAGGTATTGATGTCCTTGTTTCACCAAAAAAAAAAAATTGCATTTCAATATATACACAACAAGTTAGGTTGTATGACACACACACATGTCCAAATTATAGTTATAGTAACTTCAAAAATTAATTTTTAAAAAACTGCAATAAAAAATTATGAAAAAATATTCTTTCCCTAGATATTGATGTTGAGAATCTATATTTGAAAAATTAGAAATTAATCCTTTATAGAAAAAAAGTTGTGTTGTACAACACAAATGTTACTTTTTGAAAATGTTGTTTTCTATTTAAAACTAGTTATTAAAGGAGATGTTAAAAGATTCATGATTTATTTTGAAAAAAATGAAAAAATATATATTTAGAATCTACACTCAAATTGCCACAAATCACTAGTTCACACCATCTTCAAATTCTTAATAGTCTAGCTGCTATAAGTCTTAGAAGATGAAGATTTAGCTAAAAATATTGATGTAAATATCCATCTTGGGAAAAAAGTGAAACACAGTATTGTGATTTCACCCCCTCTTGATCCAATATATCTTCTCTATGAAGAGGGGAGAGGAACAAACATGAGCTCCATCCTTTGTTGGAGTGTTACCAAAGCAACAAAATGAAACATCAACCAAGGATTTTGAAGAAGATATTACTTTCCCAAAACAATAAGACATTTTGAAAGGAAAATTATCTTGGTCAAAATTGAAACAATTCAGATTTAGAATTATTTACAATAGACAAAAATAATTAATGTTGTATGATTAATGCTTCAAAATGATAAAATATAGTTATTACAAAGTAATTCAACAAATATACATAGAAGATTTAGATAGATATCACATAGATGGTATTTTCACTACAATATAGACATAAAGTACAAGGACAAGGGTGAGGGCACCCTATTTCAAAAATGTAGAGTTTTGAATTTGAAGTCTTTGACCAAGTCAAATAGTTTGTACATATCTTAGGCTGTGACAGTCTAGGTTTGAGACTGAATATAACTCACAAATCTTCAAGATGCCCTAAATTTAATAAAGTAAGCACATGCACACATGAATTTTGATGTTTCAAAACAATTAAATGAGTGTAATAACTTTAAGCCACTTGATAAATGACAATTTTCAGAATGTAATATATGACAACTAACTAGATTTATCTCTTAAATACTGAAAAATATAACATATTTTTAAGTTTATCCAAAGAATAATGAGATGAAAAGCTTTAATTTTTCAATATTTAACATAACATGAATGCATTTTGAACAATGAAACTTTTAAATAACCTATTATTTATTCATATTTATAAAGAATATACATGTAAATTAAAATTTTACAATTGTAAGAGATGTTGGGTTCACCAAAATGAAGCATTAAAATGGATCTAGGGCTAATAATAACCTAAATCACAAATTTTCAACCTTTTATATTCATGGGACACAAAATGATCAAAAGAGACCACTCAACTACTATCCTCGAGGAAGATTGAAAATGGTTGATTAGGTTTTTGGTCCCATTTTCTAGGTTTGATGATGAAATGATGTGATGTGTTTGATAATTATAAAACTAGGTCAAGTATGCAAGTATAGAAAACCATCACAAATTTAGAAAAGAATATAACTAATTCATAGAAATAAAATCAGCGAAGGGAAGATCAAGAAATGAGAAACTTGGTACATTATAATTTGGAGTCAAATTGATTGGACAAGGGTGAAAGATTCTTTGCTTGAAAATGAGGGTTTTCTAAGTTTTAGAACCTAAAAAAAATCATCACAGTTGGTAGGTGCTTCTCTTTCAAAATCAGCGTCAAAACTTTGTCAATCATCAAATAATTGATCTTACCCTAATTTGATGAAAGGATGGATTTGTATGCTTGATCTTGATTTGAGGTATTCAATCTTCCCCAAATCCACTTCAAATATGTAACCTACAATAAAGAGAAGAGATAAAGGGTTGTGCCATATAGGGGCTTTCATAATTCAAACCCTGTTTTGGTGTTTCCACCCCCACAAAGGCTATGATGATGTTGGATAAAAGTGGTTACCATAGGTAAGGTAGAGGAAAATGGATAAAAACAAATGATAAATCATAATATTGCAACTTACCATTTAAATTTGCATTCCTTGATGGATTGTGGTCATGTATCACATCTCATACATGGAGAACTTGGTAGTTGATTGAAGATCTTGTAAGTGAGTACTCACAATAATAATAAACATAAAACATGGAACAATATTAAACCTATTATTGAACATGGATTTGATGATGCATTGTAAACATCATCTTGATGGATGAAAGTGTTGTAAAAATGCTACTTATTTTTCTCTTGAACTTCCTTTTAGGATGCTCATTTGATATTCAAATTTCTTACATTTTCTAGGTGTTTAAATGGTGACATAGACTTCTATTTATATATGAATTTCAAAATTTCCCGTAATAATTCTTTTGAAATACTGACAAATGAATTTAAATTTGCCAACTATTGGATGTTGTGGTTGTGTTGCTGATATGTGGTTGTCATTGATGTCAACACTATTAGCATTGTTGCATTAGAAGTTGTATGTGTCGAGGATATTGAGAAAATTGTAATAAGAAGTGCTACAAGTTGTCAGTGGTGGAGTGAAGTTCTTTCTATTAGTGTGATCAGTACATTGTTGTTCTAAGGTTGTGGACTAAAGGGATTCTTGTTGAGTATGTCTAGTTTATCCATGTTGAGTTTCAGAGATCGGCATGAAGAGTTGACCGAGTTATGAATATTTTCATTCTAACAGTTTTTATGTCGCTTCAGTTAGTGTTCCTAATTGAAGATTCTATGATTTCAGTAAGTTTAGTTGTTGCGGATGCTTCTCTGATGTTTCATGATGCTTGTGGATGTTTCTAGTTCATTCTCTATCTTTGTGGCATGTCCACATTGATCATTGTGCTCATGATCCAAGATTTTCTCTTGTGTGTTCATGTTTTTCATGTTCTTGGCCGACAAGGTGTTGAAGTGTGTTGTGGATCTTCGAGGAGAATTTAATTAAAGTGTTTTCATGTTGGAGATGTTTTTTTCGGTCTTCACTATGTTGTGCCCGACCTTGGTTGATTCACGTGATTAATCTTTATTTTTTTTGGGCTGAATGTTTGTAATTATTTTATTATCTCTTTATGGCCAACTCATGGCGATGTAATTTCTTGTTGTGGATATATAAGAGTGATTTTTTGTTCAAATTGAAGTGTGAAAGTGGTGTGAATGCAAAGTGTATGATTTATTTGTGTGAATAAAGTTCAAATCATTCGAAGGCAGAGAAGAGTGTGAAGAAGTGTGAAGAAGAGTGAAGAAGAGTGAAGAAGTTTTCATGTGCTTAATCGAAACTATAACTAGGCATTAGCAGATGCTATTTTCTTAGTTCAAATCCGAATGGTTTTAATTTGAATCTATCTGTAAGACAGTGTGTCTTCCTTGGACAGTCAACCTTTATAATTGACCAGTGAGCTATAGGAAGTGTGCCTGAATGCATGTGCATTCCCCATTCATATTTTCTTATACTTTTAATAGGGTATAATCTTGTGGATTGACCTCCACCATGGTTTTTCCCCTAACAGGGTTTCCACATTAAAAATCTTGGTGTTATGTGTGCTTTTGATGTGTTATTCATTTATGCTTTCATGATTAATGATCAGATCTAAGAATAAGGTTAATAATTTGAATAAATTTGAATTTGGTGACAATTGATTTACCCCCCCTCTTAGTTGCCTACCCTCGAGTTGCCAACAATTGGTATCTGAGCTTGTGGTTCCTTGGAAGAAGTTTAACAGCTTGAGGTGATATGAGATGGTGACTTATAATAAGGATAGTCCTAGATTTTATGGAACAAATTATTCTTTGTGGAAGACCCGAACGGAGTGCCATCTGAGATGCATTGTTGAACCCTACTAGAGCATTACATGTAATAGGTATGTTATACCTCTGAATAGTACTTATGTTGAATATAATATCAAGGCTGAGGAGGCATTGTTGAGTGATTTGACTGATACTAAGATGAAAAATGTGATGGATCTAAAGACTATTTATGAGATCTGGAAGAAGTTGGAGACATTGTATGAAGGTGATGCAAATGTGAAGATTGCTAAGCTACAAAGTCTGCTAGGAAACTATGAAAAGCTGAAAATGGGTGATGATGAAAATGTTACTACTCTCATGCAAAGAGTGAATGAGATTGTTTGTGGTATCAGATGTGCTGGTGGACAAATAGACAAATTAGAGATTGTTGCTAAAGTGCTTAGATCCTTGCCTGATTCTTACAAAGTCAATGCTAGTGCTATTGAAGAGCTATGAATTGTGACAAACATTACCAAAGATATGTTGATTGGTAAGCTTATTGCTTTTGAGTTGAGTGAATTCAGTGATGCCCTTCCTAAGGTTGAATATGCATTTAAGGCTACTACTTCTAGAAGAGATAGACAAAGATATGATCTAGGTGAAAGTTCATCAAGAAAGACATTCAAGTATGAGGATGAAATGAAACTGTTGGATGAAGAAGAAAGAGAGCTTGAAAAACTTGAAGCATTGATTGTGAAAAGAGAAGCTAGAGGACAAGGTAAGTATAAGGGGAAGTTTCCTATTAAATGTTTCTCTTTCAATAAGATAGGTCATTTTGCATTAAGGTGTCCTGAGAGAGTTTCCAAGCCAAGATTTAACAAGCCTAAATTCCAAAAGAAGTGTTACTATGCTGCTGATGAAGGTGTAACAAATGATGAATCTGACAGAGGAAATGCAAGTGAAGATGAATTTGTGTTTATTTCTATCAAGGAAAATAATCATGTGTCTACTAAATCTACTAGTTGTACAAATGTGGAGAAATCCCTAGCTGCTCGAGTTGAAGAGAAAGATGAATGGGTAATTGACAGTGGTTGTTTTCATCATATGACAGGAGATAAAAGTAAGTTTGTGAATTTGGAGAAGTATGATGGTGGTGTTGTGAGATTTGGTGATAATACAGCTAGTGTAATCCATGGAAGTGGATGCATTTCTCTTGATGGTAAGTATAACACTGATGATGTCTTGTATGTTGAAGGTTTGAAGCATAATATTTTAAGTGTTGGCCAAATGGTTGATAAGGGATACAATCTTCAGTTCATGGATAGTAAGTGAAAAATATTGGGAAATTTTGGATGTGTGATTGCATCAGGTACACAAACAAAAGGTAATATCTTTCATCTGAATGTTGCTAGTAAATTTTTTTTGATTGCTCAAGTTGATGAGAGCTGGTTATGGCATAGGAGAATGTGTCATGTTAACTTTGATAACATTGTCAAGATAAGTTCCACTAAAGTTGTGAGATTTTCCTAAGCTGATGAAGCCTACTAATGCCATATGCAAAGAATGTCAGTTAGGAAAGCAAACAAGAATTTCATTTCAAAGTAAACAAAAAAATTCAAATGGATTGTTGGAACTTGTGCATATTGACTTATGTGGTCCTACTAGAACTAGAAGTTTACAAGGTTACAGATACTTCATGTTGCTTATTGATGATTATTCAAGGATGATGTGGGCTACTTTTTTAAGGGATAAATTTGAAGCTCTAGAAAAGTGCTATGGTTGAGATAGAGACTAGTTTGAAGATTAAGTGTCTAAGATCAGACAAAGGTGGTGAATTCACTTCCGGTGAGTTTAATTCTTTTTGTGAAGATAATGGAATAAAGAGACAGTTAACTGCACCACATACCCCTCAACAAAATGGAGTTGTGGAAAGGAAGAATATAGTAGTTCTAGATGCTGCTAGAACCATGATGTTGGAAGGAAATGTGCCTCATATCTATTGGAGAGAAGTTGTGAGTATTGTTGTGTACACACTTAACCAGGTAAAAATCAAAGGTGATACCAGTAAGACTCCTTTTGAGCTATGGACTAGTCAAAATCCTACTGTTATATATTTCAAGATCTTTAGAAGCAAGTGTTATATAAAAAAAATGAAGATATAGGAAAGTTTGATGCTAGGAGTGATGAAGGAATCTTTCTGGGTTATGCTACTAAAAGTAAGGCCTATTGGTGTTACAATAAAAGATTGAAGAAAATGGTTGAAAGTGCAAATGTTAAGGTTGATGAAGACATAGTTGCACTATCTAGAACCTATGGATATGATTCTAATGATCAAAATGATAGTACAAGCAAAGGAAAGCAAGGTTAGACTACAAGTCAAGTTCAAATCATTTTGGTGGATCAAGAAAATCAAGAAGAAGGAGAAACTGATGAAAGAACAGAAGAGAGATTAGAAGAGCCTGAAGTTGAAGAACATTCTAAGAAGACTGTGAGGTATGTGAGATTGAATCATTCAAAAAATTAGATCATAGGTGATAAGAACAAAGGTGTCCAGACTACGAGAAAAATTGTAGAAGAATATTGTTTAATTTCAAAGATTGAGCCTAGAGCAATGTGAATGAAGCATGCAAAGATGAACATTGGGTTGAAGCAATGAAAGAAGAATTGAAACAAATTGAAAAGAATGATACATGGATTCTTGTTCCCAGACCTAAGGATAAGAATGTGATTGGAACTAAATGGGTCTTTAGAAACAAACTAAATGAACAAGGTGAAGTGGTTAGAAACAAAGCAAGCCTGGTTTGTAAGGGATATTCTCAAATGGAAGGTATTAATTTTGAAGAAACCTTTGACCCTATTGCTAGAATTGAAGCTGTGAGATTGTTTCTTGCTTATCCTACTTATAAAGACTACAAGGTTTATCAAATGGATGTCAAGTCTTCTTTTCTAAATGGCGAGTTGGAAGAAGAGGTATATGTTGAGCAACCTAATGGATTCCAGTTGACTGATCAGGGAGATATGGTTTTTCAGTTAAAGAAAGAATTGTATGGAATCAAGCAAGCCCCTAGAGCATTGTATTCTAGATTGGATAAGTACTTGGTGAAACTTGGATTTAACAAAGGTATTGTTGATAGTAATCTATATTTCAAGAATGATGATAAATATGTGATTGTGGAAGTTTTCATTGATGATATCATATTTGGAGGAGATGATAGCTTGTGCATGAAGTTTACTAATGAAATGCAAAATGAATTTGAAATGTCAATGATTGGAGAGATGAAATTATTCTTGGGATTGCAAATTACTCAGTTAGATAAAGGGATCTTTATATCTCAGTCCAAGAATGTGAAAGAATTGCTGAAGAAATTTGGTATCAAAGATTCAAAGCCTGTTGGTACACCCATGGTGACCGGATGCAAGTTGACAACTAATGATGATTCTCCGAAGTCAAATCAGACTAGATACATATCAATGATTGGTGGATTACTTTATTTGACTCAAACTAGGCTTGATATCATGAATGTTGTATGTATTGTTGCTAAATTTCAAGCTAATCCTAAAGAATCTCATGTGACTACTGTGAAGATAATTTTTAGATACTTGAAGGGGACAGTTGATTTTGGTCTATGGTATCCTAAAGATGATGATCTTACTTTGAATGCCTTTACTGATGTTGATTGGGAAGGAGATGTGAATGAAAGGAAAATTACTAGTGGTGGAACATTTTTCTTGGGAAAGAAGCTGATTTCATGGTTAAGCAAAAAGCATAATGCTATTTCTTTATCTACTGCAGAGGCAGAATACATTGTTGCTGCTAATAATTGTACTCAGTACTCAGGTACTATGGATGAAGCAGATGTTGAAGCATATTAAAGTTGTGTATGATGAGCCTATCATTATATTATGTGATAACTCAACTGCTATTAACATTTGTAAGAATCTGGTGCTACATTGAAAGACCAAGCATATATCTATCAAATTTCACTTTTTGAGAGAGAAGGTAAGTGAAAAGGAAGTCAGATTGGAGTATGTGCCTACTAAGGAGCAGATTACAGATATCTTTACCAATCCATTGCCTAAGGATACTTTTTAGTATCTCAGAGGGAAGTTAGGGATGATTACCCCTCCTAATCAGAACTAAGGATGCATTTCTTTGCATCAATCTGTGCATTTCATAATCATATTTTGATATGGATTGATGTTGTGGTGGTTGCTACTCAGGGGAGTAGTCAGATGTTCAGATGTTAAGAAGTTCATATATGTGGTTCAGAGCTTTTATAGAAGATATCTTTGACATTGATGTCAGAGGGTGAGAAGAGTAATGTGAAAAAAACTACTGAATATCTAGGGAGAAGAGCCTTGTGGGGAGAAGATTATGTGAAAGAGTTGATGAAAGAAGAGTCAAAACCTAAAGGAGGAGTAAGTGTAGTTGTGTTGATGGTATTTTTCACATCATGTATTTCCATCAATTCCAAAGGGGGAGATTGTTGGATGTTGTTGTTTTCATTGATGTCAACACTATTAGCATTGTTGCATTAGAAGATGTATATGTTGAGGATATTGAGAAAATTGTAATAAGAAGTGCTACAGGTTGTTAGTGGTGGAGTGAAGTTCTTTATGTCAGTGTGATCAGTATGTTGTTGTTATGAGGTTGTGGACTAAAGGGTTTCTTGTTTAGTATGTCTAGTTTATCCATGTTGAGTTTTAGAGATCCGCAAGAAGAGTTGACCGAGTTATGGAGATTTTCATGCTGATAATTTTTCTATCACTTCAGTTAGTGTTCCTAATTGAAGATTATGTGATTTCAGTAAGTTTAGTTGATATGGATGCTTCTCTGATGTTTCATGATGCTTGTGGATGTTTCTATTTCATTCTCTATCTTTTTGGCATGTCTGCATTGAACGTTGTGCTCGTGATCCAAGATTTTCTCTTGTGTGTTTATGTTTTTCATGTTCTTGGCTGACAAGGTGTTGAAGCGTGTTGTGGATCTTCGAGGAGAATTTAATTGAAGTGTTTTCATGTTGGAGATGTTGATTTCGGTCTTCACTATGTTGTGACCGACCTTGGTTGATTCACATGATTAATCTTTATTTGTTTTGGGCCGACTGTTTTTAATTATTTTATTGTCTCTTTATGGCCGACTCATGGCGATGTAATTTCTTGTTCTAGATATATAAGAGCAATTGTTTATTCGAATTGAAGTGTGAAAGTGGTGTGAATGTGAAGTGTATGATTCATGTGTGTGAATAAAGTTCAGATCATTCAGAGGAAGAGTAGAGTGTGAAGAAGTGTGAAGAAGAGTGAAGAAGAGTGAAAAAGTTTTGATGTGCTTAACCAGAACTGTAACCAGGCTAGCAAATGCTATTTTCTTAGTTCAAATCTGGATGGTTTTAATCCAAATCTATCTATAAGACAATGTGTCTTCCTTGGGAAGTAATCCTTTGTAATTAAGTAGTGAGCTCATAGGGAAAACAAGGGCAAAGGCACCCTTGTATGGACCTATTTTGAATATTTGATGCTTGTTAAATAAATAATTAAATTTAATTCCCAAATATAATTTGATTTTTCAAATATGGTAATAAAATGGGTAAATAATAAGAATAATTAGGCCTAAGCACTTAAGGGGGAGCCAAACATAGTGTGAAATTGTTAGGGGTGACAATTTACAATGCTACACTTCTCACCAATTATTTATTTTCTTTATTAATTTTATATCTTTTGAAAGTTCCATAATTTACATATAATGCTTAGTTTAGATGAACAAGCTAAGGATACCATGAAACTAATTTTAGATTATATTTATTTTGGGTAGATAAAGAAATATTGAAAATGAAATATCTTTACTAGTCCAAATGTACTATACAAATTCTTTTAAGATGGTCATCAATTAAATTATTTTTAAAAATAACTAGTATCTTTACATGTTATTTAATCTATATCATTTTGTTGGGTTTAGATAAATAAGTTGAAGCTATATCATGAAACCTATTTGAAACATAGAAAAATAGTGTAGGTTCACCAAAACATAAGGTTTTGTACTAAATTTGGAATGTTTCACCAACCTCACTATAAATAGAAAGGGAAAAATGGGGTGTAATAAACCTACTTTTCTTTTCTTTTTTCATTAAAGAAATGAGATCCTCCAAGAGAGAATTAACTTTAAGCCCTTAGGTGAGTCAATTTTATGGCAGATCCGATAATTTCCTTTGTGTGTGTGAACGGGGGTAAAGTTCAAACAACACTTTTGGGAGATAAAAATAAAATAGAAAATGACCTCAAATCTATAACCTAAGACCTAATTCATGTATATGAAGCATAGATCTAATAGAAATAGTCAATTTTGTGCAAATTGGATGAGTAGAAGACACTTAAAAAATACCTCAAAATTAGTTGCAAAGTGTCCAGGATCCCCCTATCCAAAAAATGGTGAATGGTGATGCAAATTAGGGTAGAAGGTGTCTAAAAAATCACAATTCAACAAATTTTCCAATTCAATGGCCTAAACACATCAAACAAGAAGACTTCCTTCACAACTTGACACTATGCCTTGTAGCACAACAAACAGGGTATTTTAGCCATAAATTTCAAATAAAACCTTCAACCCACGACCTAAAACCTTTTTTGGATACTCATTAAGCCCTTTTAAAACATATCTCAAAAGCAATAGGGGTTTATTTGGAACATAACCCTCAAAAAACTGCTGCTACACTTCACCAAGGCCTAATTTAGGCTTGTTTTGGTAGGCCACTTTGTGAATTTCACAACCTAGACCTCAAACTCTCATTAAACCAGCCAAGAAATGTCAAATATTTTTTGATAAAACATTTTCCATCACCCAAAACAATTTCTACAAATCCTTTTCACAAACCCTATCACCTATGCAACCTTTTATGCTCAAAACAAGAGAGTTTCGACCTAGGGCATCATCTAATCTTCATCAAAAATCATCCCCTACTCCTGAAAAACACCATAAACTTAAAATAAATCCTATCTAACACAATTTCACCTATTCTCAAAGGTTTTAATTGGTGGAATGGTGAGATTTCCATTTTTTTGCTCTTAGCACCAAAACCTAGATTTTCAAAGCAGTTTGGAGTAAAATGCTTTTGAAATGCTCAAAATTGAATGAAATTCGATGAGACCAAGTTTTTGGAAAGTAAATTCAATTCCACGTCATGTCCAATCAATTATATACCACTTTCATTCCGTATAGGGCCGTACAACCTCCTGTAGCAGCAAATTACAATGAGAAAATGCAGAAAACAAGCTTTATTGATGATCAACTTTCCAAAGATCACCACCAGAACCTTTTTTCAACCATTATATGGCTGATTTAAGCTTTTCAAACCAAAACCAACTGAATACAACTACCTTTTAACTCCCTAACTATTCAACTTCCTCCAAAATGCAAAAAATGCAAAGTTGCATAGCAACGTTTTGCAACTTTTTGCCATTTTTACAATATTTACCAAAATTGACTCCCAATGACCCAACTGACATAAGATGACCTTAATCATGGTCTTAAATACCTTATTACACTAAAAAAACACAAAAATAAACAAAACCAAACATTTCCAACATTTTCATATTAAAAGCTATGGTGCCCTGCACCAAATGGGTCCTGAGAGAACTTTTTGAATTGAATTTTTGAGAGCCTCTAAAGATAGATTTGAGATGAAATTTCCTATTGGCGTCACACATAATGAAGGAAAATTTTCCCAGGATTTGATTTTTTGTGGCCTTGACAACTTTTCTTGCAACTTTTGCAATTTTCGCACTTTAGAGATCTCCAATCTTCAATTTTCCATCAACCTAAAATCTGCAACAAAAACACAAGAGGGGATTTTTTTTTTTTTGGTGAATGGGGGATTTCCTTGGTCAAACCCCATTTTGGTAATTAAACCTTGAAATGAAATAATGAAGGCATGAAGGTAATGATGAATGAACAATACAATGTTGCAATTCAACAAACCCTTGAATAAACCTTGGAAAGACTGAAATACTACATGAGATGGTTTCAATGGATGTGGATCTTGATACTTGAATCTTTGACTTGAATGCTTGGATTAGATCTTGAAACCTACATCACAATGTTAGCTCCAAAAACATGCATGAACGAACATAACTTTGACATGATGCTTGATAGCCTGAATGCTACAACAAATGCTTGATAAGTTTGCTCTTGAATGCTCTTGACAATAATATTTACTCTTGTGAAAGTACTCTTTAAAATCTCTAGTTAATTTTATAAAATAACCTATTATTTATAGAAATTTATCCTTAATTTCTTGAAATTAAAACATTACAACCTGACATTTGAAATTTGAATCTAGGATGATAAAAATATTGCCAAAACATGTTTAAAAAATGGGTTCCAAGGCCTAGGGAGGAACTGTATGCCCATGGGCCAATGGGTCCCATTCCCTATCCTGGAACACACATTACTTAAGGTGTTTAATTATGTGTTGGTTTTAATTTTTTTCAGGTTTCCCCTTTGAAAAATATAATTTATTAGGCTTGTAGATGTAAAATAGGGTTTATTAAGGAATAACTAAATCCATTTTAATTAGGACCAAAAAAAAGTGTGAAAATGTAAAGGAACTTACATTTTTCAACACTATATTAAGGAATTATTAATTCCATTTTAATTTAGGGGCCCAAAAAAATTGTGAAAAAGTAAAGGAGTACATTTTTCTACACTTCATTTACCCCCCACTTTAGTAGAGGATGACCTTGTGTCAAGCTCACACTAAAGTAGAAAAATATGTCTCAAGAGGGGTTCAAATGCATAATTATTGATAAGATGTGATGCCAAAGATCAAGGGGGTGGCCAAGTCCCCAAGATCTAAGATCCCATGGAAAACCAACATAAGCACAAATACACACACACAAGATGTATGATATGAAGTAGCAAGACTAGATACACAAACATACAATGTCAAAGATAAAAGAAAAAACAAAACAAAACAAAAACATGTGTGGATCAAGCCTTGACTGTTTGTCCAACTCAATGTGAATCAAGCCTTAGTTGTTTGTCCAAAAATGTTTACAAGTGAAACTCATTGTTCACTATGCAAACAAAAATAAACTGACATAGGCTAGTGACATCTACTATCCACTAGGTGAGCCCCCAGAAGTTACCAATGAGAGAATATTATTAGGCTTCCATAACCATAAAAAAGTTATACCTTCTAATAAATTTGATAAGGTGCCACATAATATGAAATTCGAGCTTCATCAGTCTAGCAAGCTTTGCTATGCTAAGCACTCATGAAAAAAATGCAAATAGGATGAGGCATGTTTAAAGGGGTTTTTCTTAGTTCATGTAAGGTCTCTCCTTAGGTAACATCATGCTTAATATCTCCAAAATAGGGATAATCAAAGATAAAAGATTCACACCTTATGGAATGCAAACCATAACATTACCACTAAGAGGAATATCATATTCTCAGAAAGGTCACACTCTTGAAGGATATCAAGCATAATATCACCACAAAGAAGACACATCACATGAATTTAGAAGACCATGCACTTTGAATAAAAATTTCACACTTACTAGGAGATGTATACTATCATCACTAAGAAGTAAACATGCAAACAATGAACAATGGACAATATGCCCCCCACTTAAAATATCAACATACTTGCTATGTTGGTATTTTAAATAGAAATAGAGGAAGAGGTGATCCTTGAAAATAATGCACACCTCATAAAATTAGTTATCCTTGCCCCCCAATCATAGAGAAAAAGAAAACCACCAAGAATTATCATGTTGTTGCCAAGAGAGATATGGTTTCACCAAAAATTATACCACCATGAATGTAAATGAGAAAGACACATAAAGCTAATAATGCCACATGGTAATGAGCAACATGATAGGATAAAAATTAGTATCAATTAGAGGAAGTAGGTGCATCGACACAAGGAAGAGCACCAAAATCCTTAAGATGTTGAATTTTATCAATCAAAGCCTTACATTCATTAGTAGAATGACCATGAAATCTATGATATGCACAAAATGAACTTATGTTGTAAAATATATTTCATGTTCTTGGAGGGAGAGATATCAAGTGATCTCAAAGAAGTCTCAACAAGATAAACTCTTTATCAATAGTAGGTGTCCATTTCTTTTGTGAAAAAGATATCTCTTGCTTAGTACAAGGTGTCATACATACATAAGACTCTTTAGATTGTGATATTTTGTACTCTTCCTTAAAGGAGGGTGTAAAATAGAGTGAACCCCAATCATTACTAAGAAATGTGTTTGAAGATGTCCTAGGAGTGTTTTACGTGATGGCATTTATATTAAGAAAATATTTCTTTGTTCCTTTCATTTCTTTTAAGCTACAATAACCAAGACCACTAGTTGTTTCTATCAGTTCAAGATGCACCAAGGTTAAGTTGGCTTAGAATAATCTTTTGTAATAGTGTTGGTATTGCGTGAAGGCTTTTTTTATGCTTCTTTTTGTTTGAAGGATAATAACCAAGACTGCTAGTGGTTTCTTGTGTGTTAGGCTCTATAGGGACACAAATACCTTCCTTTTCCACTATAACCAAGTTTTTTCATAAGTTTATAACATATTCCATAAATATTTTAAATTTATTTTAGATTTGGTGGTTGTTCATAATCAACTTCATCAAAGTTTTTTATGTAATTTGTTTCTTCTTCTAACATGTTTGAAGTGGATTCTTTCGAAGGTTCTTTCAAATTTTTTGTTGACATTATCATTGGTTATTTTCTCTTTTATGTCTCTTTTGTTATGATCTTGTATTCTCCCATGAATGTAGGTGTGAAATATAAGGAACCCCAATCATCATCTAATAGCTTTGTAAATTTTTCAATATGCTTTTACTTTTGTTTCTCTTGCACGAGTTCTAGTTTTGTAGTTGGTGTCAATATTTTCAAAGGACTTTCCTTGTCTTTCTCAATGTGCAAATTGTCTAGTTCAAGGCCAACCTTGATTTTATAAACTTTATTGTTATAGACATATTTAATTATATGATGAAGAGTTGAAGGCACTACATTCATCTCATGAATCCATGGTCTACCTAAAAGAATATTATATGAAAGATTATCGGGCATGACATGAATAGGAGTTTGAAATGTAGCCTTTTCAACTATAATAGGTAATGTTATCACACCAAGAAGTTTATTTTCCTATATTGTCAAATCCTCGAATAGATAAATAATTTGGTTGTATTTGTTGGATAAAGTTTTTCATTGATGTCAAAGGTTTGATGTTACAGTTGCTCAGAAGGTTTTTTAATCAAGACACGTGCTCATTCATTACTTAGTTCATAATATAGTTCATGATGCTGATGCTTCATGGTGTTTGGTTTGGGTGAAAACTTTTTGTTTTCTTGATGCTTAAAAGGTTCTTACTCATGTCAAGGTGGTGATACAAAAGTTTATGCATTCAAAAGGTGGTGATGTTATACTGCAAGGTGTCAAGATGAGATGCCAACTTAATACTAGAGTTGGAAGGTGGTGGTAATCCCATCTTAGGTAGTTCATATAACATAATAGCTAAAACCCTAAGTGATTATAGGGTTTAAGCTTTGTGAAGAATATGTATATCAAAAACATAGTTGTTTGCATCAAAGGTTTTGATCACATGCTTGCAAGATAATGAGGGTATTGATTTGGTTTAAGGTCTCTTCACTTGTTGAAACCTTGTACAAAACAAAATCCTAATGGGTCTTCACCTCATGAAATTGTTTTATGCAAAAGATTTTTTGATATTCTATTTGTTTGGTGACCTTGTATCATTGGTCACAGGTAGTTTAAGTAAAGTCTTAAGGTTTATATTTGCATTACTTAACTGACCTCTCCTTTTTTCTTTACTGACATGGTAGGTTAATGGTTCTTTTTAAAACGCTTATAGAATGATCAATGGCTAATGTTTAATGTTGAATTGGAAGGTTTAATAAAATCAAAGGTGCTCATTCAAACTTGAGAGTGACTACTTTAGAAAGATTTACTTTGATGGGAATTAGGAAGTTTAACGGTCACTTGGTTTAGTTTTGGTTTGCAATTATTTGAATGTGAACAAATTAGTGTTTACTCTTGAGTGCACCAAAATTGAAATATGATATACTACTTTGAAATTGAATAAAAAAAGGTTAGGGAGTTTTGAATAGAGGTATGAGCTATATGTGTATGTGTTGAAGACTATAACACCATTATTTTTTATCATTTTTTCTCTTGATGAGATTAAGAAACTCATAATGGAGAATCAAAGATTAAAGTTGTAGCTTCAAGTAGAAATAAAATCCAAATTCGCTTGACATTTTCAGCTCTTCAAGAAGCAAAAAAATTGATCATAGATTTGAAGGTACAAGTTGCAAAAGTTAAGAAAATAGAAGAAGAATTCAAAAATTAGTTTAAAGTGAAAGAGGTTGATTGTGAAAGATGTGAATCAGAGATAGTTTCTTTGAGAAATAATCTAGAAAAGGCATCTTCTAAGTTGCACAAGTGTCTTCAATTTGAAAAGAGCATTGAATGCTTAAATGAGATGTTAAGCAAGAAAAAGTGTCACAAGGATACTATTGGGTTAGGTATTGAAAAAGGGAAGAGTTCTAAGATTAGAGAAACACCAAGGAAGAAAATAGGTCTAAACTACCATTTTTTTGTTCCTAATACTGAAGACAAGAAGAGGAAAAAAGAAGGCACCTCTGCACAAACCGACAACAACAAGTTCAGAATATTTTTTCATTCAAGACAACATCAATGATCTAGGCTTGAAAATTCTTTTCATGGTTATTTGTATTCATGTTATGAATTTTTTCATAGAGCAAGAGAGTGTTAGATGCATGCAAGAAAATTTGATTGGAATAAGAGTCCTTGTGAATGGTCTAATAGAAGAAAAAATGTCATATGTTATAAATGCAACTGTCTAGGTCATATTGCAAGGTTTTGTAGTACATAATTTAGAAGTGATGCTTTTGGTTCTTCAAGAAAAAATAGTACTTTTGTACCTCCTATTGGTTACAAGATAATGTGATATAGATGTCATAAGTTTGGACATAAAGAACTATTTTGTAAGAGTGATTTGGTGAAATATTTTAGTCATCACAAGAAAATAGGTACTAAGAAAATTTGGAGAAGGAAACAACAGAAAGATAAAGAAGAAACAAAGTTTGTACATATTGCACAAGTGAAATCTATAAGTGTATAAAGAAAAGCATGAGGTTAGGGGGATATTTTTATAGTTTTATCATTCAGCCCCTTTGATAACAACCAAGATGTTGTAAAGGTTGTAAATAGAAAATCCAATGGTTTCATGGAAAGTTAGTTAGTTGCTCTCATTGTCTTGATATTTATAGTGTCATAATCATGATGTTGATATTGTTGGGAAAACATAACCTCTGTTGTTAAATGTTGATAGTGGGCATTAATTTGGCAGTGGAATCCATCTTTGACAATGATTTTACTTGACAGTATTTTCATGATGATACAGTGTTTTGGTAACAAACTACCTTGATGACAGTGGTCCACCAATTTTTTCTATTATAGGCAGTAAAATATTGTTATATGGTGATTACTTGATATTATTGAGTAGACATAATAGTGTTCCTCTTATATTTTCTTGTCCAATGGTGTTTTTGCAAGATTATAGTACTGATATGTGACAAACATTTTTTTGTTTATGGATAGCTTATGTCTCTTATGTTCAGTGATTTAACTTCTTTCCTTTGTCATTACACTTGATAAGTTGATTGAACAATCTGAGATGTCAATGGTCATCCTTATCTTTTCTTGATCCTTGCTTGCCAATTTGACAATGGTTTAATGCTTTGAATGGAAATAAGAGAGTGCTTTGCATGTCATCATAGTGACAGTGCATATGTTTCCAATATATGATAGATATTTCATTTGAAAATGATGATATTACTTCCTGTGCTTTTTGGTTTCTTGACAGAGTGTACTTGAGAAAAATATAGTGTTTATCATTATATCTTAGTCCATGTTTGTAGTGATAGTGCACTCTTGATGACAATCTTGAACATATTGATAAGGAAATACTCAAAGGTGATATGGCATCATGGATATGCAACTTGAGGTATCTTTCTATAGTGGGATGGTTTTTCATGGCAATGGTTGCAAAAATAACATTTAGATGCATGAAGTTATCTGCATCATGCTTCTCATGGCAACAGTTCTTTGATGGTGTAAGTCAATATTTAGTGCTATGCCTTGAAAGGAGTAATGATTTACATTAGATCACATTGAATCATACATTTCTATGATTCATGAGTGTATTCTTACATATTGGTGTATTGACTTGAAGGATTCTTGTAACAATAGTATGGTGACAATGTTAACACTTTTACATATTTTATTGAACATTGAGTTTTTAATAATCATAGTTTGTAGATGACAACTCTTTGTCATAGTTTTGTGGTGATATGCTTGCAGTGATATGATAGTGGGTATAGTGATAATTTTAGTGGAACAACGAATCGATAGTTTCTCAGTTGATTGTTAATGGTTGGATAGTGATAGTGTTTTTCCAAGCTAGTTGTTGGTTGATAATTCTTATACATTCACTTTGCATTGGTTGACAGTGAATTCTGGGTGCACAATGAAGTGGCACGTTGAATGTTTAGTTACCTTGCATAATGAATACATAGTGGAGTAGCCATTATACAGTGCTCTCAATATTCAATGATTTGCATCTATTGGTGGTAGTTGACTTTGATTGGAAGATTTCTTAATAGTTTCTATTTTTCCCATGGCATGGTCATATAAGTCTTTGAAAATGATGTGATGCTCATACTCTCCTCAAGACAATATCATGTTTGTACTTGTGATATTCATGTGAAGTAATAGTTTCTATTTGTACAAGATAGTGAATGATAGTTAGTGCACTATGTTGAAAGTTTTGATATGTGCACAATGTGATTGTAGCTTATTGAATACATAGTGGATATTGGCATATTCAATTCATTTTCTTCTCACAGTAGTTTATAATAGATGTGATTACAAAGTCAATTTACAGAGAAATGGGATAGGTAATGTGCATCTTAGTTTACTTGAAAGCTCTTCACAATACAACATCCATAGCTGGTACCAATGGATAGGTATTGTGACCAATGGCATAGTATAGGCTAACTACACTTGGTCCATATGGATTCAAAGTGTACTTAATCCACTAAGCATCAATCCAATAAGATCATTCAATGGAAACTAAGCTAAGAAGCCATTAAAACTAACATATTAAAATATGAAAGCTTAATAAAAATCTAATCTAATCCATTGAAACTTATCCTATTGGGGAAGTGGTGTCGCATTGATGTGGAATAGAGACCCTTTGCCATCCCTTGGATAATGAGCTTGTTTCGATCAATTCTATTGAAGAGAATCAATGAAACCAATGACATGTGTGTTGTAAAATATGATGAAAGCTATTTTAACATGATACATGCTAAGATGATTGATATGAGTGTATGCAAAGATACTCTAAATGTAAGAAAGATTCAAAATATTCAAACCCTAGTTTCAAAATATACTAAATTGATGCAACTAAGTTACCATGGAAGCCATTAATGGATGCTCTAAGCTAATATGATGTAATAAATTAACCTAAAATTCCTTTTAAAACACAAAGTATGGATGCAAGATGAGAGTGGTTTTAACAGCATAAGTTTACTATTAAAAGATGGATCCCTATTCAATAGATGCAAGCTCTATTTATATGATAGGAAAAATGAAATTGATGGCCAAGATCAAAAGGAATCAATCAATGGTGAGAATGAAAGGAAGATGGAGGCATGGATCATGGATTCCCATCAAGGGTTGAGGATGCAAGATGATATTTAATCAAGGGCTTACATTCATCCAAACAAACACACTTTCAAAACTTGCACAAGAAGTCTCGTTGAATGTTTGTTTCAAAAAGGAATATTCCACTTTCAAATGAGTGCAAAGGGAAATAATATTCTATGAGAATATTCCCCTTTTGGAGGAAAATTAGTCATTTAGTTAATTAAAACCAAATTTTAATGTGCAAAAGGGGAGGAATATTCCATGAGAATATTTCCTTTTTGGAGAAATGTGCAAAGGAGGAATATTCTCAAGGAATATTCCCTCGCAAGTGGGAGAATTAGGATTAATTAGTAATTTGATAATTAAAACCATGTTTTAATTTATGCAAATTAGGGGAATTAAATAACATTCATTAAATAAATGATTGAATGAAAAAGGGGGGTGTGATATGATATTTAATTAAATAGCATAGGGTTATTTAATTAAATAAGAGGACTTAGGGATTAAATTAGATAATTTGATTTATCCAATTTAATAGGATGAAGGGTTAGTGCAACAGGGGTGATTTAACCTAATTAGTTCAATTAGATTAATCAAATAGCTAGGATAATTTAATAAATTAAGTGAAAAGAGGATGGGTTTTAGGATGAAACAGTGTTAGTATATCAGATTTGAGTGTATGATATCATTCAGGACATTTTTAAGTGTGTACATTTTTCCTCTCTTCGAAGTGAGGTACCTGTTATGTTGGTTCAAACACTAATGCTTTTAGGATTAAATTTTTTGCTCAGATAAAAAATAATTTTGGATGCCTCACTATTGCCCCAGCAGAAGGAATAAGTTGGTTCCTAGCCCCTTGAGAAATTGGGTGAAAATTTTAAATTTTGGGTTAATTTCTTGACAAAATTAAAATATAGGTTGAGGTGCTTAAATAGGCCTCAAGATGCCAAAATTGGCCTCAAAAATGCAAAAATTGGCTCAAAATAGTTTGTGCAGGGTGGAAATTTAGCTAAAACAGGAAAAAACCCTAGCTTTTGGCTTAAATTAGGGCAAAAAACCCTAATTTTGAGGCTTAAATAGGTGAGAAGGGTTACACTTCCAATTCATTTATGCATTCATCCTTTAGATATTTATGCATTTGGAGCTCTGAAACCTTGGAAAGATGGCTCACCGTGTGCTTCCTCTTCACCTTTTAGAGTAGGTTCAAGAGTACCAGTGCTAAGCAAACAAAAGACCCCAAGTATGTGACTCGAAACTTGCCTCGATTTTTGCATTTAGGTGCATTATTAGCACATCAAAACTAGGTTTTTAGGAGCATTGCTATGTAGCAATGCATAAAATCCATTAGATGTGTCGCTATTGATGTTTTAGTGACACATCTTCTTATTAGTGGTGCACCACCATTTTTTGATCTAGTGACATTTTTTATTTGGGGGTTGCGAGATTAATATAGCGATGCATATGATATATAGTTTGAGTGATGCTGGAAAGCAGTGGATGACACACATAGAAAATGGTGACACACCAATGTTTTTAGGTATAGTGACGCATAAGAATTCCAATTCACTATTGAGCATAGTGACACACATTGCTAAACTAGCGATGCACCCCCAAAATTTATATAGCGATGCACCCTTAAAAGAGCGACGATATTGATTACAGTGACACAATTGATGTTTTTGAATGTAAATCCTTAGGGTTTGATCAGTTTTTCCAACTTTTTGGAAAATTGAAGTTGTGTGTGTCATGCATGTAGGAGGATCCTCTTCCATTGATGTTGCAAGAGAACCATTCAGATATATTAGCAGTAGCTAGAGACTTTGATCACCATGAGGTGGAGTGGCTCTAGATGTTGGGGTTAGGTTTCATCGCTTTCCTTCACGAGGTCTAGACCCACCTTTCCATGATGATGGCACTAATTGAGAGGTGGCACAATGAGACCTCTTCTTTTCATTTTCCCACCAGCGAGGCCATCGTTACATTGGAGGATGTGTGGCACATACTGCAATTTTTGATACATGGAGAGCATGTCAAATTTATGACACTGATGTCGAAAGAGAAGCATGTTGTTCTCTCCTACATAGAGATCAGATTATCTTGGTGATCTCACAAATAGACCTTGATCTATACCATAGGAAAGTGCCCATCTTCAGCTTATTCATGGTAGCACTAATTTTTGGCATCATTGCCCCTGAATGACGAGGTAGAGGCTTTAGTCCTGGATGGGGTCTGACATGGGAGGAAATGATTAAGACCATTATGTTTGCATGGGGTAGAATTCTTCTTTCTTCCTTTTACCACAACATGCATCAGGTAGTGTACTGCGAGGCTTGGAGCATTAGGGAAAGTGTTATACTGCTCCAAATTTGGGCACATGAGCATATTGTAGTTTTGAGGCCCTTGGTTGTTCTATCATACATTCACAAGGATGAGCCCATTGTCTTCGGGTATAGGGTTATGATGACACTCCAACACGCCGACCCTACAGGTTTACCTTATTGGTTTTGTGTCATTGATGACATGACCATATTTAGATGGAGGCCTTGGTTGCAGGTTCATACATGGTATGATGACTAGCAACAGTTGTTCTTTTCTCGCCAGACTTGCTATATGGAGGGGTGAGAGCATACTATGATAGAGAAGTACCTCCCAATGTTGCTTGATAGTTTGGTGAGGGACAAGATGTTCCTATTGATTATTACATAGTAGTCTTCATGAGATGACAGAGAGAGGTTCAGTGGGGAGCCCATGTTGACTCCGCGGTGGTAGTCAATGACTTTAGATAGCTCATTGCTCAGCCTTGGGAATATGATCAAGGTATACCAGATGCAAGAACTACACCAAGGTATGATGCATGGTTCAGGTCACCTATTAACCTGATAGACCCAATGGGGGATACCCCAAAGGCAAAGGCAGAGGCAGAAGTAGAGGTAGAGGCCAAGGCTGAGATAGCAATTAGGATAGAGGTAGAGATGGGGGTCGAGGCAAAGGGTAGGAACAACTAGAGCAGGATAGGGCACAGGTTCCAGGTGATGGGCACCAACAACAATAGCTAGATCAGAGTCACCAGGACCCAAGGAAATAGGATGGACATGTTCCAGGGGCACCACCATCTCCTCCACCCCTATAGCCAGATGTATAGGTATAGGCTTAGATATAGGCTCTCATAGCCAAGAGAGACCACTTGTAGGTAGAGAGGGATTGGCTGCAACAACAACTATAGGACATGATTGCTCAAAGAGATCATGAGGTTCAGTTGTGGTAGAAATTGGACCTGCAACTAGCCCAGGAGATTGGGCAGAGGTAGCAACTTGAGGTGGCAACATCACATGGACAAACAATGTCTTCTCATTTGTATAAAGAGGTAGTCATTGAGGTTTCCTACTATCAAATGCATTATCACAGAGATGTCCCTTAGGTGATGAGGTAGCCTGATTTTTCACAAAGGAGTGGAGCACCTCCCAGGGCTAACGATCAGCCATTAGTTAGAGGGGATTCGAGAAGCCACCAAGGCTAGTTGGTTTGTAGACACTTTTTGATTATTTTCTTGATTATTTATATAGATATACATTCATGGGCTCATTTTTGATAGCCTTGTGGATATTGTACTTTTGATTTGATATTCATACATTGATTCAGATATTGTACCATGACAATAAATTTTTGATATATATATGAGATGATATGGATTTATGATGTGATGTGCCTTTATTTCATGCTTTATGAATGTACGTATGCATATGATGTGATATGATGTTATGTTTATGTGTTATAATTATGTATGGGTACAATGTGATGGATGTACTACTTTTATTTATGTTATATGTTATATGTGATGATGATCTATGATGTAATGTATATGATATGTGATGTTATGAGATGGTAATGCAATGCCATGGATGTGTAACCTTCTTTTTCAATATCTTTTTATGAGATGGTAATGCAGTGACATGGATGTGTAACCTTCTTTTTGAAAAAAACACTTGATTCAAAACACCAAATTGAGATTAAGGCATAAAACTTCTTATTGAACACTCAAACCACCATGACCAACACCAAAATGACTGTCACAAACCCTTTCCCCAACTTACACATCTCAACCATGAGTAATCCAAAGGTACACATCTGGTGTCTGAGGAATTGCTGCAACATCCTTTTCATTTTCTGATATCTTCTCTAATTGCAGATCCAAAGTAGAAGGTTTCAGCTCATGAAAGATAATGCTTCTGTTGTGCAAAACTTTCTCAGTCTCAGGGTTCCAAAGCTTGTATCCTTTTATGCCAGCACTATAGCTAATAAATATACACTTTACAACTTTGTTTTCTAGCTTGGATCTTTTTTCAAATGGCACATATGCATATGCCTCACAGCCAAAGACACGAATATGTCTCAGAGAGGGCTTCTTTCCAGACCATGCTTCCAAAGGAATCATCTCAACAAGAGCAGCGTTAGGAGAATGATTTACCAGGTAACATGTTGTAGAGACTGCTTCAACCCAAAATTTCTCATCCAAGCCAGCACTACTCAGCATACTTCATGCTCTTTCCATTATTGTCTTGTTGAACCTTTTAACAACTCCATTTTGTTGTGGAGTGTAAGGTGTAGTCTTGTGTCTTTTGATCCCATGATCTTTATAGTACCTTTCGAAATCATCTGAATAGAACTCACCACCATTGTCAGTCCTTAAACATTTTATTTTTCTGCCAGTCTAATTTTCTACAAGGTTTTTAAATTCCTTAAACCGACTAAACACTTCAGATTTACTTTTCAAAAAATATACAAATGCTCTTCTTGAGTAATCATCAATAAACGACACATAGATCTTGATTTAGACAAAGAAGGAACATTCACTGGACCAAACGCATCATAATGTATATAATCAAGCAAACTAGAAGTTTTGTGAGGACTGAAATAAAATGAAACACGGTGTTGCTTTCCATATATGCAATGTTCACAAAAATCAAATTCAAGTTTACAATCTTCAAGCCCTTCTACCAGATTTTTATTTTTCAAGGTTTTTAAACCTTTTTCACCAATGTGGCCAAGCCTATGATGCTAGAGCATAGTCTTCTCTGCTGGAAGTTTAACCTCCATGGAGTTTACACCATCAGGAACGTTTTCCTTCTTTTCTTCATGAGCAGCCTTAAGTGACTTTGTAGAGACACTATTGAATTGAATAGCTTGTGCATCCAGCTTGTACAGAGTACCAATTCGAGCACCCCTAGCCAGCACCATAGAGCCTCTAGTCATCTTGCAGGAATTTTCAGAGAACATGACCTACACTCCAATATCATTCAACTTACTTACATAAAGTAGGTTTCGAGCCAGACCTGGTATATGCATCACATCATTAATTCCCTTCACTCTTCCATCAGGGAATTGAATTCTGACTCTTCCACCATTCCACCATTGTATTCTTCATACTTCATGAACTATTCTCTATGAGATGTCATGTGGAAAGATGTTCTAGAATCGATCAGCCAGACATCATCTGATGCCCATGTAGCCAAAGCTGCAATGAAGGCATCTACATCACTATGAGAAGAATCATTTCCAGAAGAGTTCTTCTTCTTCTTTTTCTCCTCCTTGCAGTCCTTTTGGACATGACCAGGTTGCCCACAGTTCCAGCACTTCACCTTTGACTTCTTGCCAGGAGACTTTGATCTCCCTTCTAATTTTGATCTAGACTTCTTGTCCTTCTTCTTGCCTTTCTCCTTTGGTCTACCTCTGACAGCCAGAGCCTCCTTTGTCATCTCAGAAGATTTCCTTCTCATTTCTTATGATAACAGAGAAGCAACATCTTGCATCTTGAATGAGGATGTTGTGCTCCCAATAGCCATCACCAGATGATCCCTCGAATCAGGAAAAGAACATAACAGTAGCATGCAACAATCTTCTTCTTCTATCTTCACACCAATAGATGCTAATTGAGCAATCAACATGTTGAAAGCATTCAAGTGATCAGCAACACCAACTCCATCCTACATCTTCAAGTTGTACAGCTTCTTCCTCAAGAACAATTTGTTCACCAAGGACTTGCCTTGATAAATAGCAGCTAGTCTTGTCCACAAAGAGGCTGCAGTCTTTTCTTCATGCACATTCAGAAGAATAGAGTCAGCTAAATAGAGCCTTATTAGCCCTTTTTATTTTCTATCAGACAGGTCCCAATCCTCTTGCTTCATGCCTTGAGGCATTGTTCCAGACACAACAATCCAAAGATCTCAATCAACTAGCATATCTTCCATTTTGAGTTTCCATAGCTCAAAATTGCTACCATTGAATTTCTCTACTTCCATCCTACTAGATGTGCTTGCCATCTCAATCTATAATTAAATTAACAGACCCCTACCAAACTCCCATTGAAAAGGATTTAACACAAAAAACCCAACCCACTCACAAGGACAACACAACTAGCTAGGCTCTGATACCACTTGTAAGGAAAGCAGAGGTGCGGAAACAACTTTCCTAATGTCAAAACCACATGGGAGTAAGCAAATAGTACTTTTAATTTTCAAAATTACAATCTAATTGAGACACACCTGAAAGATTTATAGAAACAGAGAAGATACTCAAAGATAGTGAACAACAGATTTACATGGTAAACCCTTACGGGAAAAAATGCACCACACCAAACTGACTCTCTTTGTATTTCAGTAACAAAATATTACATACAATCAGAAAGACAACTTTCTGGTGTTCAGTTTTTAGTGGCTTATTCTCACTGTTCAACTAGTTATAGAAATTGATCTCTCTTTCTCTCGATTCACACACTTTGTTCATCCCTCTAAAAAATAGAATCCATCTGCTTTTAAATCTTCTATGCATCCTTATCCACCAATTCCGACCATAGGCAGTTTCCATTCGAGTCTTGAGTTTTCCTTGCATGCTATTTTTTTTTTTTAGCGTTTCAACTGATGAATAAAATCAATCGTCATCATGCTTTAAAACTACTTCCTGTGATTGGTCCATGAAGCTCCACCTAGGATGGTCAGACTTGTCAAGAGCATTCTTTGTTGGCATATCGGTGAGACACTCATAGTGTCTCCCTGATGCAAAAAAGTTTCTCTACCGGCATCGCTATAGCTTCCACGAGTCGGCAAGACACTATAATGACTGTAACAGGTCACAACAAAACCAACGATGTCCACTTCAATCCTATCAGCAAAGGTTTTCCTTATCGATGAGACTCAAAATGAATGGAACACGTCATATCGGATCCAGAGAATCCATTAGCAAGACATAACGTCTTCGCCAAGACCTTCTGTCGAGTTCTCTGTGCTACACTGAAGCCTTTGACGAGTCGGCAAGACTTATCGTCTTCGCCAAGACTTCATACCGAAGCCCTCAGATACACCGACGACTACCATTTAGCAAGACCTATACCGAAAGCATCTCATCATCGGCAAGACATTTTAATGTTGCTAGGACATCATAACGAAGCTATTGAGATATCTCGATAACCATATGATAGCCCGACATCGACAAGACAATCTACAGATCGCCAAGACTTGTGTTTGTTGCCATGACATCTCTCTGAGCTCACCACACTTTACTAAAGGCTTCTGTCGGTAAGACATGATACTTTCGCCGTGACGTTTCATGGAGCTTCCAAAGTTAGCTCGAAGACATTTGTCGGCAAGACTCAAGACTTTTGCCGAGACATCTCCCCGCGACCTGAGAGTTACACCGATGAGATCAACTGTCACCCAGAGTTCTTCCGATCGCCAAAAAGTCATGCCGAACTCAGAGAGTCTCAACGATAGAATTCATTTGGCAAGGCATCAACTCTATCACAACAATAGGATCATTTCAAGAGCTTCAAAAATGTTAGTCTCCCAGACATGAACATTGTCACAGCAACTTTTCCCTTCAGGAGTTCCATGTCAGTAAGGATTGAGGCACATATTCCAACAATAGTCCTCATTTGGCATCTAGACTTGGCATTGGTCATTTTCCTTGGTCAACATTTTCATATTTAGTCTTCATTGTCACCCTTTTTTGACCAAGTTTATCACCTAGAATTAGTCATTTCCCTTAGACAAACGTCATTATCATCTCACAATATCATGACGTCCACCACCTTGTCTTCCCTTCACTAACATATTGATAGGCTTGCTAGTAAAGTTGGATACGAATTACTCTATAGAGGTCAATACTAAGAAGCCTCAGACTTTAGGAGACAATTTATCCAAGCCAAAAATCAATGTCATTCATACCAACAACCCATCAGTCCTAGTCCTTCGTCCATCTACCCCCACTACCCACAGTCACTTAACGCAAATCCTGCCATTAATTCACAACACATGTCCAGTTATTACCCTTATTCTAACTTTGACAAGGGAAACCAACTATCCACTAGTCCATACCAAGTCTCTACGTCATATGCTAGTCCTTCACCTATCAATCTCATCCAAGTCGGCATCCCTTATCAACCATCTACCAACTCATGTCAAGTCCCCACATCATACCATACCGATCTAGTCCAAGTATCCATGTCCTATTTCAATCAACCTTACACCAATCCAGTCCAAGACTCCATGACATATCCAGTCCAAGTCCCCATGTCCTATCCTAGTTCTTCATATACTAGTCCAGTCCAAGTCCCCATGTCCTATCCTAGTCCTTCATATACTAGCCCATTCCAAGTTCCCATGTCCTATCCTAGTCCTTTGTTTAGTAATCCTTTTCAAGTCACCCCCTCACAAGCCACATCTAGTCATGAAAATTCTATCATAGTCCAAAGTCAAATCCCATTTAATAGACTTGAGGATAAATGTCAAAATGAAAGTCCAAAGCATGACCTTATAATGTCACTCTCATGTCAAGAACAAGGTAGTCCATCCCATGACCCTATCTTTCAATCCATCCAAGAAGTTCTTCAAGATGATCATGATATCCAAAATACCCCAACCCTTGACAAAGACTTCAATCCTAATTACATCACCCATGACAACCCCATCCTTGGCCAAGACCCTACCATTGACCAAGAAGTCCAAATCCATGACAACCCCATCTTTGACCAAGACCCTACCATTGACCAAGAAGTCCAAATCCATGACAACCCCATTGACCAAGGAGTCCAAGATGATCCACTCCTTGACCTTTATGCCATTCATGATCAAACACTTGCCGATCTTATAAAGGCCTCAACTATTGACACTTCCCACGATGAGACACTTGCCTCCATGGGACACATAGACGATATTCCTCCAGAACAAGAATCTTCCACTAGGGACATGCTTGCATATGATCAAGTAATAACTAAAATCATTGGACTCTATGACACTAAGCATAATGATGGCTTCGACATTTCCTTGGAAGCACCAATAGAATCATCTAAACCTGACATGTCACACGATCAGACCAAAGATATTAGTCAGGAATATGTCCAACATGACAATGAGGCTAAGACACTTTATCAACTAGGGTCATCTATCTTTGTCAGAGCAGGCTTTCTTGTAGATGAAAATATTACAAGTGACAGTATCCACATACCTAATGATGGGTTAGCATCTTGTTTTCAAAACAACAAATACCCCATCGCAAATAGAATCTTTCAAAGCATGCAATATCAAGGCAAAGGACTAGGCATACACAAGCAAGGAATTCTGAAACCAATACAACTTCAAGCAAATTACAGACATCAAGGTCTTGGCTATTCCTTAGTAAATCAAACGATGTCAGTGGTACCTCCTCGATACTGGGGGCAACTTTGCCAGATACAAATGTCAAAATGGAGTCCATGAGAAATCCTTGTCATAAGATTGCTGCCAACGCCCCCTCCACCCACACCATAAATTGTCATTCCATCATAAATAAACCTTCCCTTTGGAACCAACAAAAACAAAAGTCTTACAAGTCAAAAGATCAAAATCAAATGTCAAAGGCCATTGAATCAAACAAAAGGACAAGTGGACAAATGAAATTAAAATGGATCCCAAAGAAAGATGGATCAAACAAAGACACCAAGTCAAATACAAAAGTCAATCACAATGTGGATCCACAAGCAAAGAGGGCTCCCACATACAACAAATATCCACCTCCTTCAAAATGGTCATCAATCAATGCATATAAAAGTCTTGGTTCCAAACACCATCCCTTCAAAATCCATCATCCACCATCCCAAGTTTGGAAAATAAAAAGTCATTCATCCAAATGTCCAAACAATCTTTCCACGTCTACCATCATTCGTCATAACCCTACATCTCATCTAAAGTCCAATGATCCCACATCACAAATCTGTCACATCTTGGCAGCAACTCTTTACCGCAAGTACTCTCATGGAACTCTATCGCGATGTACATATTCTGATAAGGCCAACTCTAGTATCAGAAAGGACCACAATGAAATTGATCAATTGTATACAAGCGCTATGATCCTGACAAGACAACTCCTTCAACAAGGTCATTATTGGCATATCATGGCACCAGTCTCTATGTTGGCACCATTAGTGGATTCAGAACAGTCAATGGTCATCTAAAGCATCCAGGCTATACACAAAATCAAAAATACAAAAAAAAATTGAATAATGTAAAACATCGTCACCCTAATGAAAACCTGGCAAATAGGTGTCTTGGTGACACCAAAAAAATAAAAAATTCAAGAAAATAGTAAAGAGAAAAATTTCATCCAATGGTGAAAACCTGACAAACAAGAGCCTTGGATAAGTACCATGATGAAAACCTAGCAAACAAGCGTCATGTGTAAAATAAATCATCTATGTCAACTTTTAAACTTGGAGGCAAGTCGTCTCATTTTTCCATGCCTTCCTCATGACATTGACGTCCATCTAAGCCCTATCATTTCCACGTATTTTTCCCACTTACCTTGGTCTTGACATAAAACTGGCACACATAAATCATGCTTTGGGAAAACTTTTGGCATGCCTATCCTTTGGTCATACATTATCCGTGAAATGTCATGTCACTGCTGACAAACCTTATTATCCTTATGTGACATAGTCCTTGAAAATCATATGACAATTCCATTAGTCTCATGTCTCTCGTCTTTTACCAAGGCCACCCCCTATCCTTTCATGCCTATCACCTATCTTGACTTTCCCTTGTCAAACAGTCTAAGGATAATCATCATCCCATCTAGTCAGGTAACCAAGTCATTCCAAATGCAACAAGTCTAATCCATACAAGCACATTATCCAAAATTTTACTTGACTGCGTTCTTGGCCCGGCTGTAGACCTCCATACTTTCGTCACATTATCATCATCATCCTCATGTTGTTTTGGGATGCGTCCTTCCCACGTCAAACAACGTTGTCATCACCTGTCAATTGGTATTCATCTTGACTAGGGGAAAAATCATGTTTGTCCTTGGATTCTCATGTGTAGGCATCAGTCATATGCATTTGTCATGATCCTCTTAAACGTCAAAATCCAAAAAAATCATAAAATGACAAAAAGACAAAAACATCATAAAATGTCCTAAAGAAAGACCTAAAAATCATAAAACGTCCTGAAGAAAAATACAAAAACATCCAAATCAATGTCAAAATCCTAAAAATGGAGTCAAAGTCAGTCATGTCAGTCAATCCATGTCATTGTCGAACTACGTTGTCTCTACGCATTTTCTATGTAGGCAAGGCCATCAGTCAATGAGTCCCCGAGACATTAGGTCAGTCCTTTTAGGTTGGTCCAAATAAAATCATGGCATTTGTCACAATTGTCATGTCAGTCAAATAAGTCAAACATCGTCAAACTCAGACATAAGACAGTCATTCAAAATGTCAATGTAAAAATTGGTCAAAATCAGACAGCACAGTCCAATCAATCATACAGTCAACATCAGTCAACTTGCCAAAACATATTAGTCAAAACAATGTTCGTCTTGTCACTCTTTGGTCCTCTTCAAGATGTGTCCTTGGAGTTAGACCGCGTCAAAATGTCCTTTCCTGTTCAGGATGTGTCCTTCCTGACAATAGGCCCCGTCAAACTGCCAACACCATCAAATTGGCAAAATTCTTAAACTTTCAAAACTGTCAAACCGACAAGAAATCAATCTTTGGCAAACAAACATTGGCAAACAAAACAAAACAAACTGGTTGTTAATCTTTTTGGTCTATCTTGTCTTATCTTTTGACTATCTTGGCTATTTTGTCTTATATTTTTACAGTTTTGTCTTTTTGGTCATGTTACTAGCTACCTCGAGGATGTCCCATGAAGGATTTAGAGGTACGATGACATCTCCTGGCCTATTTTATTTTTTTGATTGCTTTCTGTGGATTGTCTTGACAAAAAGACTAGACCCTTAGTATCAGTTAGGACATTCCTTGTCTGTGACTATCTGTTTTTCAAGTGGATGACCTTGCACACCTTGGTCTATGTCATATCATGGTGTTTGTTGTCCATTTGTGTCATTTTTACCGCCCAATGATGATTAAGAGCAATAAATATTAAAGTCCTATGGTAATGTTTTGAAGGATTTGGTCTAGGAACTAACATGCATCTTCTTTAGTCTTGTCATCTTCTCTCACCCATCTCATATAGACATTGCATCCATATCATCATCCATATCTTTTGCACTAACATTTTTGTCTCTTCTTATTCTAGTATTCTCATCAATTTCGAGAGCACACCCGTAATCTTGGAACCCGTTTGTCCTCTCGAGGGGGCATACTGCTACCCTTCTCATCATTCTTCCTCATCTTATTTTACACTGGGGCATATTTTTGACTTATTTTCTTTGTCACAACGCGACATGCTACATTATGACAAAGAGGGGCAAAATGTAGACACTAAAAATTGTCCTAGGCCTGCAACTTCTAAATTCTCCATCATCCCCCCTTTTGGCTTTGATAATTAAATAATTTTTAATTATTTAATTATTTTCTAAAGTCATATGTCTTCTATTAATTAAATAATTTTAATTATTTAATTAATTCATTCCTATCTTTATTTCTTGCTTGATTAATTAAATAAATTTTATTTATTTAATTACGTCACTAATTAAGTCCTCTTCTTTCTAAAATTAAATAAATTCTTATTTATTTAATTTTTATCCACCTTCCACTATAATTAAATAATTATTTAATTATTCATTAGCCTTTTCTCTCATAAATTAAATAAATTTTATTTATTTAATTTGGTCCACTCTCTTGAATTTTGAATTAAATCATTACTTAATTCAAAATGATTCCTTTTCTCACATTCTTCTATAATTAAATAATATCTTTATTATTTAATTATTCATTTGCCACCTAAATTAAATAATTTTTATTATTTAATTTCTTCTATCACCTATTTGTCCATGCCAATCTTATCTTCCACATCAAATCTTATCTCTTGACATCTCATTTAATTTCAGCCCTTGATTGAATTATTTTATAATTCAATCTCAACCCTTCATCTTTATCATTGCCCTAATTTTGACCTAAACCTATTTCATACTACAACTTTCAATTTTGGAAATTGATTAAGACATCTTATTGACATTCAATCTCATCCATCCATTCAAAATGGCATTTTCTATAAAATGTCATTTCCCTCTCATTTTTAAAGATAAGGCATTGGATTTTAGACATTAGAGACATTAGATATTACATATTAGACATCACAGCATTTGTCATCTTACTTCATTTAGTCTTGGCATATTTAGGCATAGGCATTTCACTCATATTTTCATAGGCATTAGGCATTTAGACTTTGATCAAATCCTTAAAAGCTTGGTGTAGGACTTAGACTTTTATTTCAGATTGCTCGCATGACAAATCTGAGGGAAACATGTCAACCAGCAAGCTAGAAGGTGTTACAAAAGTGAATCATGGAGGTCTCGGCGGTTTTCTGGTATAATCGTTCTTTTGTTTACTTCCATTGTATTTTGTAATTACTTTGGGTTTATTGTCTTCATTGATTTGCTAACCATTTAATCTAATCCTAAAAATAACCCTCAGTTACATTCTCTTTTTTGTTGTTTGGAACTCAAGATGTTAAATGGAAAATAGGACCAAGGTGTACCTAATTTATGGGTTCAATTAGTTTAAACTTTGATTAATGAGATTGCTTTTACCACATCAAATCTCTTGGTTTAAAGTTTAAACTAAGAATGTCTATGACAAGGAAAAATATTTTCCACAAAAGCTTGACATTGTGAAAATCAAAGAGCTAAGCCATAGCTCCCTAGGTTAACTAAGTTGATATAAGTGAGTAGAGATATGTTCAAATATATTGGGAAACCACTAATATATTATTTTAAAAAAAAATAGATATATTTAGAGGTATGCAACAATATATTGTTCTTCAAGTGCACTCACATATAAACAAAGGGTTTGAAACTTTTGACCATCTTGATGTTTGTTTGATTTTGTTTGAATGCCAAGAAATGTCTTTAACTGACTCAATGGGTATGGGAGATATTTCACAAGTATTCTTCCATAAGACTTGCTAGTTTGGCTCAGCAAATCAGTCAAGAACAATCTAGAGGAATAAAGGTACACCACTTCTTAATAGGCTTATCTACTCAACCTTGATTATGCCACTTTCTGATGTTTAGCATTATCTAACTTGGAGGTTTAGGGAGACTATTGGATGGACCTAAACACATCTTCGATTAAGATTTATGTTAAGCCCATGTTTAAGATATTAAAGCCATGAATTTGTAAAAAATAATGGACTCAAACTAACCTAATCAATGGGATTGTATCTACTCCCTTATCTTTATGGGCCTTACAAATTGGCAAAAGGATTGATTAAAGTTGATAGAGCTTACCATGTGCCTACTTTTGATTCCTTTAGGCCATTGTCCATGTTACTATCAAGTGACATGTTAAACCTTAGTTCCCTTAATTATTGCATTACAATCATGGAATTGAGAGCATTAGTGCCATGAAATGAACGCCAGTCATTGAGCTCTATTGCATAAGGTTTTGTGGCCTGTTGAGTTCATGAGCATAGAGCAAAGTGAGCTTTGAAGACAAGGCCACCTTTAGAATTCAATTAAAGAAAGTCTTGAGGCTAGCAAACATGGGCGCAATAGACTTCAAATATCTACTCAACTCATTTATATAGGGTAGCTTAATTATGCAAGAAACAAGACAAGAAAATATTGGATGCAAAAAGCCTTGTAGATTTCACTTAATAAAAGTTTATTTCAAATCTAGAAAGTTTGGATGTTTATAGACCCAAACTTTACATTGATTAAGTTCATTAGACTTTTTATGTCTAAATGTGCATTGCATGTTCTCTAGTAGACCCAAACCCCTATATATATTATGGCTCATATTTAGTTCCAAGTTTATGGTGGCATGCATGTTTCATATCTAAAGGTGGAACTCATGAACCTAGACTTTTATTTTGAAAGAGTTCAACAAAAAACCTCATCTTCAATAAGAAGTACAAGTCTTTAGATCTAAAAGATTTGATGTTAGACATATGACATTTTTATTCAAAATTCATTGATCCTTTAAACTGATTTATAGAATAAATAATAATAACCTTCAATTTCTTTATTCTATACCTTTTAGATAATGTATTATGTATATTTCTTTTTAATGTTTTGTTTAATTCACTAAATGAATATATTTTATTGACATGCCCATTACACATCAAGATGCTAACCATTACAGGCAACTTCAAATGAATAGCCATCATGAACACAATAATTTCCTGATAGCATTCAGAAAAGGACACTGCCTAGAAATTCGTTCGTTTCAGACTTTAAAGATAAAGAGGCAAATGTCGGTATGTCCATGGCCTACCATTGTGCACAGAAGCCAGTACCCTGAATTGACCAAAGGAGAACCCAACATAGAAAAATAGAACTAGTGGAGGTCCACCTCACCCCACATTCTTTTTATTTTCCATTCGGATGAGAAAAAAATGGGAAAATGTTTGGTGAAAAGTTTATTGTGTACGAAGAAAATCCACTAAAGATAGGGATCTTTGCGCGCAGATCAGTCTACTTTATTACATAGCTATGAATTGACAAAAGATGCCATAGATTTGTGGAAGAAAATTCCAAAAAAGATTTACTTTAACAGATTAAGCGGATAAAACATTGCATGCAGCATAATAAAAGCGGTCTTTATGCATTCAGCAAGATTTTATTTTTACTAGATTCATTTGTAATCATTCAATTTCATCAACAAATCAAGGATCCATTGACTATTCTAGTTTTGGTCCATTAGGATCCTTCCAACTACTTAGAAGTATATTTATTATATTGAAAATTGTATACACGTACCTTTTTATTTTTTATGTTTTAGTTTTATTTTGATTAGTCTTTAAAACATAATAATTAATTTATAAGTATATAATTTTTGTAAATTTAGTTTCTGATATCATATAGTTTGATTCTTGCTATCATCCATTCTGAGTGATTACTTTTTCATCTTTAGGTTTATTATTCATTACTTTGGATAAACTCTATAAGTGTAGACTTTCAATCAAAGTCACTTTTGTAGTTGTGGATTTAATGTCTAAACCATCAAAATTAAAAAATCAAATTCCCCTTTTGTCAACCTGTTTACTAGTCATTATGATCTAAATTAACACATGTTTAGCTAATTTATGGGTTTGATCGTTGCATTTAAAGACGTTTATTACTCATTTGAGAGAGATCAAGGACTATCATTCTCAAATAATGTTAGGGCTTATTGATAAAAAATATTATGAGAGCATTAAAGTAGCATTTATCAGAGCATTATTAGATGACATCATCCTAGGTCTATTGCACGCTTGTTATCTTTGACTTTTTTTCATAGTCATAAATATAGTCCCATTATGACTCTAATTGAGGAGAAATAAACCCTTGCAAATCTCAAAACATGTTCCAAAACATTTCCAAATCCTTATGTAGACACTCAAAATTCACTATTGACTCACAATTCATCATTTTCCCAATAATTAATTATTTAATTAACTATTTCCATAAAGCACCACTATCTCATATTCTTGTGATCAATTAAAAAAATCTATTATTTAACTATTACCCTTCTCACAATTAATTCTTATTTCCTCCCTAAGGTTAATAACATCAATTTAATTACTTAATCTGAATCCCTAGTTCCTCCAAGTTAATCAATCAATTAATTAATTAACTAAGACCAATTAAACCCCCACTAACTTTTTTTACATTTTTAATCTATGGACTTTAAAAACTTGACCATTAATTCAACCCATGCGGATTAAAATCTAAGCATGCCACCATTTGAAATGTTTCCATATCTTGCCCATGCTTTGTCATTATTTGTCATCATTTATCCTTAGGGAAATAATCATTTCCACACAATTCAATTTTAGATGAAATACTTCAACACCAATAAGTTTTTCACCTTCCTATGGCACCTATTCCTTGCACAACAAACTTGCCACACAATATCCTAGTAGCATTATTATATAAACATAATAAATGTAGAATATAAATTTAAATAATTTATCATGTCAAAGAAAATAAATTTATCAAAAAGAAGCACACAAGGAAGTAACATACTTTCCAAATTCATATATGACATAATCCTCCCATTGAAATTTTGAGTAAATATTCATGTATATTTATTGAATTATTTTATTTAAAAGGGTCAATAATGATGGATATTATAGCTAATTCAAGATTTAGACTACCAATGTGTTCAAAATTGATATTTATTGTAGGAGGTGATTGCGGAATTGTTTGGTGAAAATATAATTGTAAGTCCGTTAAAATGATAAATTCATATAGTATGAGTTGTTGGTGTCTTAGAACATTTTTTCTTGATAATTATTTAGTTTTCTAGTGTAGAAAAATGTATCCCTTTTACATTTTCATACTTAATTTGAAATTAATGTTAATTTGGACTTAATTATGCCTTAACTTAGTGTTGTAATATGTATTTTACATATTCACATTAAGTTTAGAGCCCTGTTAATTAAAATAAGCTTAATAAATGCCTTGATTTAGTGTTGTAAAATGTATTTATTTACACTTTCACACTTATTTAGGGCTCCTTTAATTAATTGAACTTAATTTTCCTTAATTGGTCCCTTTAACTCAAATCCAAGACTAATTAATCACATTTTTCGAAGAGGAAACCAAACATTCATTAATGTCTTAACATAACAATTCTCATTGAACAATGTGTGTCCTATTTGAGTGACCTAGGACCCATTTTCCCATGGACGAATGGGTCCTCACTTAGGCCTAGTACTTTAATTTAAATTATGTTTTTGGTGGTATTTTAACATTTAAAATCTATATTCATATGTCAGCTTGTGATATTTGAATTTTGGGAAATTAAGGATACATACCTATAAATATAAGGTCATTTCACTATGTTTCATCTAGAATATTTTGAGAAGAACCTAGCAAGTTTACTAGAGCAATTCAAGAGCATTTCAAGAGAAATTCAAGGAATTCAAGAGAATATTTATTAAAGAATTATTGTAGCAATCAAGATCCTATTGTCATATCAAGGTCTTCTTGCATCATGCATGTTATTGGAGCTAATATGGTGTTGTTGAGTTCATGATCCATTCAAGCATTCAAGTCAAGTTTCAAGCATCAAGATCCACATCCATTGAAGCCATTTCATGCAAGTTGCATATCTACATTCCAAGGTTCATTCAAGGGCTTGGTGAGTTGTGACATTGAATTCATTCATCATTCCTTTCATGCTATTTTATTTTATTTCACGGTTTGATTACCAAATTGTGGTTTGACCAAGGAAAAATCCCATTCACCAAAAAAAAAAAATTTCCCTCTTGATTTGTGTTTGCAGATTTAGGTGGAAGAAATATTGAAGATCCTTTGAAGAGAAAAATTGAAGTTGTCAAAGTTGTCATCTTCTCACATAAACTCATATATATAATTTATTTTCAACTTTTCAAACCTAAAACCTGGGAAAATTGAGAGATTTAGATCTATTACAGATGCTCCCAAAAGTTGTAGACAAACCCTAACTTAGGACCCATTTTCCCCTAAGTGAATGAGTCCTAGGTTAGCTTCAACAAAGCACTTTTGGTGGGTAGTAAGCAATATTCTTCCCTTCTCTAATTTGTGACCTGATTTATGGTTCCATTAGTATTGATCTTAATCTATTAGATCTAGGTTGTAGATTGCATTTTTGAGTTACTTTTCTATTTTTAGTTTTTCTCCCCAAAGTGTTGTTTAATCAAGACCCCCGTCCATGCAAAAAAGGAAATATGAAGATTTAAATTTTTACCTTATTCACCTAAAAGTCAATAGTCATTTAATTGTGTGGATCTCACTTCCTGATGAAATAGAAGAAAAATAGGTGGCCCTTAAGTGGTTTATTAACCCCATTTTAGTAACATGTATACACATAACACCCTATTTTTCATCATTTCATTTTGGTGTACCTGAGTTTGATCATTGCTTTTTCCTAATTTTGGAGTCCATTTTCCCCCTAAACCTAGATTTTGCATTCATTTGCATTGCATTGGATTGAATTGAGTCTCATTTAGGGTTGCTTACCTTGCATTAACTTTTCATTTCATTTAGAGGTCTAAAGATTACATCTTTGCATTCTTTAATTCTAAAAAATACAAAAAGAATAGTCATTTTGCAAAGCATTTAGATAACATTGCATCATCATTCACTTACATTTGGAAATTGAATCAAAATTGCACATCAAATCAGGTCTCCTATTTTTTCATTTAGTCATAATTTGCATTTGTATTCAACCTTAATTTCATAGAAAATTCAAACCGTAACTCACTGTTTTAGATAAGAATATGGAAACCATTAGAATCAACTTAGAAACTTGAAAAAATATTTTTAAAAACCCTAATCTAGGATCCATTCTCCCTTGGGTGAATGGATCTCTGATAAGGGCTATTTACTAATTTTATGGGTATTAAAATATCTATTTATGTATTCTATTTTGTTGTTTTTAGATTTTTGTTTTAGTTTATATCTAGCTTCATTTGATAAATTTAGTGCATTGTGTGAATTAAAAATTGCTTTTACAAGACATCATTCTTAGGTTTTTACATAGCATAATAAAAAAATTACTTATTATAAATTTGAAAATCTAAAAATCCCCTTGCATTTCAAACAATGGACATGTGCATTGGTAATCTATGAAAGTCTTAACATCTTTAGTTGATGTTTCAAGTTATGTTTTTGGAAATGATCCTAATGCAATTGAACCTAATCATGCCCAATCAAATCCTAATGAGTTTCCTTGTGAAGTTGACATCATTGGAGAAGATGATGACAACATGAACAATTTTATAAACAATTTCCTTAACAATCTTGAGAACAATTCATCCTTTTACCCTTCCATGCAACAACTAACATCACTTACTATCCCACAACTAGAAATGCTTGGTATTTTACATCCTGAAATTGAGTCACAAAATAAGCCTATATCTCCAATAATGAGCGAACCTAGTTCCTCTAATCAAGTACATACCTATCCATCTTATGTTAACAAAGTGAACAACACACCCATCAACCTAGAACAGACCTATGGTCAAGGATTTAAAATATTAACTAAGCAAGGATGTGACATAACTAATGAGCATAAAATCCACAAGCTTCTAGAACAAATCCAAAGTGAATATACTAAAGGAATAGGATATCAAAATCCTTATCCCTCACCTGTCAAGGGGGACATACTTAGAAGTGTTACTAAGGTGACCAAACTTTTTACAAAGCTAATAGAAGAGAGAAAATTTCTCATACTCAATAGGTTGGTTCCACACTCCAAAAATAGATCTAAGGGAAGCAAATGAAGGTAAAAATTTATTAAATTTCCATGTTCACATGGATACAAACAAAGAAAAGTCATGAATTAGATGCAAAGTTACTTTATCAATGGCAAGTAGGTGCCTAAAAGAACTAGCTATACCTTGGAAAACCTTAGGGTTCCAGAATTCAAGAGGTAGCCTCAAAAGATGGATGTAGGTTAGGGAAACCACCCCTAGATCAGCGAAAGGATCCAAAATTGCTTTCCATTTATACAAAGAAAGGTAATTTTTAATTTTTTTATCAAAGGCCTAAGGTCCACCAATGATAACTTTGAGCATATCTTCATAAATATTGAAGCTAAATAGAAACACTCCATTAGACATAAAAATAATTGAAACACTACCTTTCAACTTCCAAGAAGATTCTATCCAAGCCCTAACTTGATCAATATTGAGTGTAAAACGAAGGAATTTACCAAGTGAGAGTTGTAGGTCAGTGATTGTCTCATGCATTATGTCATCTGGGACAACAATTTTGAGACTTTCCATTGCATAAAAATCCTCTGAGGGGTTAGAAGACCTAGAAGGTCCCAAATTTAAGCTTTACTACCAATCACCTTTTCCACATAGGAAGATGGATCCTCATCGGAAAGGAAAGAATCCAAACTGGGAGAGGAAAAAGAATGAGACTTATCCATGAGATGGGGTTGGAAAAATGATGCAATCAAGGTGGAGATTACTTCCAATCCAACACAAAATGATTGACCACAAACAAATAAATCTACCAATGAACACAAAATGCTCAACTTGACTCAATCACTTCACAAGAGGCTTCTAGCCCTCAAAACACAACAATTGGGCTTATCTTTTGGAGAAGGTTGTACAATGGCCACCCAAACATCAAATAAGCTTTAACATAGACCCCAAAACAAAATCCTAAAATATCTCCAAGGGTTTCTTTGCAACAATATGGAGATTCACTAAATTGCCCCGTTTTAGGGCTACTAAATTAGCCCAAAATAACAAAGGAGGTACCTCCCAGACACCCTATTTTTACCAAAAATCTGTTGAAAGACTTTAATTGTGTTCTAAAACCATAGAATCCACCATTTTTTCCCTAATTTAAGACCCTTTTATTTTTGTTCCATGAAACCCTCCATTTCAAGCCAAAACACTTAGGGTTGATTAGAAATCACACTACCTGGGCTTCTTAGACACAAGCAATTCATCCAAAAAAACTCATATACTCTATATATGGTCACAAATCCAACACAAAACTAGTTCCTTCACTGTTTCCTCAAAACACCATCTTGACACCACCATTTTACATGGAGAAATGCATCATGTGACCCTAGGGTATCATCCAGGCCACACAAATTACTTTCCTCTATTTCTAAAAAATCTTAACACCTACCCTACCATTAAGCAATTTCAATCCACTGAGTGACAGGTCAGAATAGTAGGTGGATTGACATTTACATCTTTCAACCAAAAATCAAGCCTACAAATCTGTGTGTACAAGCTACAACAGAAATTTGAAGAGATCTTCCACAAAAATGAGTTTGAGACTCTCAAAATGGGCTCATTTGAAAGATAAATCTTGCATCTACAAACATAGAAATATTTAGGACAATAAACACCTATATAGGTCCTTACAGGATCAAAAAAAATTAGAAAAACAAAGGAAACATAGTAAAATATGGAATAAACATTGTATTTCTTATGAGAATTTCAATACAATACTTCTCCCCTCCTTCTTCGAGCCTTTTAGAGGCCTCTTATAGAGTTTACATTTGAATCCCATCAACACCAACATTCATAACTATTTTTTGAGCTTCCAAACCTTTCATATTCCCTAAACTGCACTTTAACAACTTTTGATTGACAACAATTATAACTTATTGTGGAACTTTTAACAACTTGACACCTAAATCACTAAACCACCCAAATATAAGATAAATGGTCTTTCTAGACCTTATTTAATATAAGTTGACTCAAACCAACTCAAATTCCTTAGGCTCACCCTATGGTTAACATCAAATGATCATATTTTGACAATAATATGTAGGTGCTCCTGCACCATACACCCCCACTGGAAAAAACTCATGCCACATGAGTTGCATCTAATTCCAATATCTCCAAGCTTCATACATGCTCCATTGGTCTAAAAATCCTCTGCACTGGTCCAAATTATGTGTTCTCCCAATCTTCCCTGCATCTTTATATTTGTTTGCATATGCAATTGTCTTTATCCCTATCATCTATCTTCCCTCTTTTCCTTGACCCAAACTTGATTATCTTCTTTACCCTGCACCTGCAAACAAACACATATTAGTACTACCTTGTCCTTTCTTCTTCTCTATTTCATTTCAATTTTTTCAATTGTCCTCAATTCTCTATCCAACCTATTCTTTCAAAACTATCATTAGGCTTTTATTCTCATTACTAAGTACCATAGTACCAACAGACCTATTTCTCATTGTACTCCTTGTACTATTAGGTTTATGACCTAATGTACCTACAATTATTTATTGTCTTGTAATCTTATTCTCAACCAAAGGGCATCCAATAGACCCCACCATGACATTAGTGTTCAAATTCACTATCCTCAAATTTGAAATAACTTTCTTACCTGTTTCCAAAGCATTCTCATACCTTGTACTATTTGCAACACTTGTCTTTTTGTCTTCATTCACATTATTTACAAGTTCTCTTCTTCCACACATGATGAACTTTTCCTTACCTTTCTCATCTTCCACAAGTGGAGTTAAAACAAAAGAACATCCATCCTTCACAATAGTGTATGCATTCTCTCTACCATCATACATGGCTCGCCTATCATATTTCCAAGGTCTACCTAGGAGTAGGTGACAACAATCCACGGGAATGATATCACAAACAACACTATCCTTGTACCCTCCAATCTGGAAATCCACCATAGCCTTTTCATTTACCAACAAATATTGCCCATCACTTTACCATGAAACTTTATAAGGCAATTCATGAGGTATTTTATTCAAATTTAACATATTCACCATCTCAGTAGACACCATGTTTTCAGCTGATCCAGAATCAATTACAACTTTACATACCTTATCCTTGCACTTATAATTAGTTTTGAAAAGAATATTCCTTTGCAATGGCTCCACCTCTTTTGTTTCCTTCAATACTATCTTCCTCACCATCAACATCTCCCCTATTTTAGGAGTAGCCCTCAAACTTGTAGAATGATTGCTTTCACACTCCTCTTCTTGAACCAATTGTGCTCTCCTATCAATCCTTTTTTCACCACTTGATGAACTATGAACCCTTTCAGGACATTTCCAAGATGGATGGCCATATGCATTGCATGTATAACATCTCCCTACAAAATCATTAGAACTTCTACTAGCACTAAACCTTCCTCTACCTCTAAAACCTCCTCTAGTATCAACAATTCTCTCATTACCTTTACTTACACCTTCTTGTTCTTCCAATGGTTGCTTTGGTGTAGAAATTATTCCTCTTCCTCTTGCACTAGCAGCACTTCTTCCTCTCACTAATTTTTCTTGTCTTCTTTTGAGCTTTTCCTCCACCTTGATTCCTAATTGAAAGCACTCTTCAATAGATTTGGGGTTAGCAACAACAAGTTCATCTTGTATATTAAATCTCAAACCACCTAGATATCTAGCCACCTTTTCAACCTCATCCTCATCCCTTCTAGACCTTATGCTTAATTTTTAAAATTCATTAGTGTAGGCTTTAACATCTAGTTCTTTTTGTTTCAATCCTTGCCACTTTTTATACAACTAAACTTCATAATCCTTTGGAAGAAATTTACCTTTCAATTTTTGCACTATCTTTTCCCATGAAATGATCCTTTATTTTCCTTGTTTCCTTCTCTCTACTTTCTCATAGTTCCACCATAAAATAGCATGACCTTTGAGTTTAGTCTTTGCCACCTTCACCATCTATTCATCTGAAATATCCTTAGTTTCAAAGTAATTATCCATAGCAACAATCCAATCAAGAAATTATTCTTCATTCAAATTACCACCATACACAAGAAGATCAAATTTTACCTTATGAGAATCACCTTTCACTACTTTAAGCATCTTCACCATTCTTTGATCTTGAGGGTCCAATTCTTCATCAAAATTCTCATATTCTTCTTCATCTTCCCCAGTCTCAATTTCTTCATTCTCATCTCTCCTTTTCTTTGTCTCCAAGGTAGCAAGCCTTGCCAATACATAATTATGTGACTCTAGAAGCTTAGAATGCTTCTCCTTTAGATCTTGCAACTCTCTTGCAACACCAATGTTCTTAGGAGGAATCTTCACCAATTTTTCTCTTCACCTTCCAACCTACAAAATCAATCAAATCACCAACTAAAGATCTTGTTCCTGAAGCTCTAATACCACCTGATGCAATCAAGGTAGAGATTACTTCCAATCCAATGCAAAATGATCAACCACAAAAAAAAATCTTCCAATGAACACAAAATGCTCAACTTGACTCAATCACTTCACAAGAGGCTTCTAGCCCTCAAAACACAACAATTGGGCTTATCTTTTGGAGAAGGCCATACAAGGGCCACCCAAACATCAAATAAGCTTTAACACAGATCAAAAAAAAAAATCCCAAAAGATCTCCAAGGGTTTCTTTGTAACAATATGGAGATTCACTAAATGCCCTATTCTAGGGCTACTAAATTAGCACAAAATAACAAAGGAGGTACCTCTCAAACACCCTGTTTTCACCAAAACTCTATTGATTGAATTAATTGTTTCTAAAACCATATAATCCATGATTGTTTCCCTGATTCAAAACCCTTTTATCGTTGTCCCATGAAACCCTCCATTTCAAGCCAAAACACCTAGGGTTTATTAGAAATCACACTACTTGGGCTTCTCAGACACAAGCAATGCATCAAAGACTTTTCATATACTTTGTACATGGTCACAAATCTAACACAAAACTAGTTCCTTCATTGTTTCCTCAAAACACCATCTTGACACCACCATTTTACATGGAGAAATGCATCATCTGACCCTAGGGTATCATCTAGGCCACACAACTTGCTTTCCTTTATTTCTAAAAAATCTTAACATCTACCCTACCATTAAATTTTTTTAATCCACTGAGTGATAGGATAGAATAGTAGGTGGATTGACATTTACATCTTTCAACCAAAAATCAGGCCTACAAATCTGTGTGTACATGCTACAACATAAATTTGAAGAGATCTTCCACAAAAATGAGTTTGAGACTCTCAAAATGGGCTCATTTGAAAGATAAATCTT